>JAFVLL020031927.1:0-44141 GCA_021397915.2 Tor tambroides
TGTGACCCTGGACCACAAAACCAGTCTTAAGTCGCTGGGGTATATTTGTAGCAATAGCCAAAAATACATCGTATGGGTCAAAATTATCCATTTTTGTTTTATACCAAACATCATTAGGATTTTAGGAAAGATCATGTTCCATGAAGATATTTTGTAAATTTCTTACCGTAAATATATTAAAAATTCATTTTTGATTAGTAATATGCATTGCTAAGAACTTCATTTGGACAACTTTAAAAGGTGATTTTCTCAATATTTAGATTTTTTTGCACTCTCAGATTCCAGATTTTCAAATAGTTGTATCTCAGCCAAATATTGTCCTATCCTAACAAACCATACATCAATGGAAAACTTATTTATTCAGCTTTCAGGTGCTGTATAAATCTCAATTTCGGAAAATTGACACTTAAGACTGGTTTTGTGGTCCAGGGTCACACACACACATATACATAATACATATATAAATATAAAATACAGCAAAACAAACTGTTAATCCACTTTTTTGTCCAGATTTTTTTTTTTTTTATGTTCGGTATTATTTATTTCAGTATATATGATGTTCAGTAATACTGCAAATATTGTCTTAAATAAAGTCTTATGATGCAAATTGTAATTTGCGGCCCATCACATTTTATGTGGTTTAAACGTGGCCCCCTTGGCTTCTGAAATTGAGTACCCCTGCAATATATCTAAGTAATCTAAATGTGAGTTTGATGCGATTTTTTATTAAAAATGTAAAAATAATTATAATATGTAAATAATAATTTAAATCATAATACTTTATTTCAATAATGTTTATATAATTATTTTAATTCATTATTAAAAACATTTGACGTCAATCAAAGGGCTCAAATCACAAATTTTAACTCACAATCACTACTATGTCGCTGCAAATCAATGTCAGTGGGGAAGAATTGGGTAAGAATACCCAAGTAAGAGTAAGAATCTCATGTTTTTGAGTCTTGCATCTACACTCGAACACACTGTTTTATATTCTCAAGAGGAATCTTTGAAATTAACACAAACACATTCCTGCAGGGTCAGATGTGTCATCTTGAAAGAACATTACTTTTGTAAGGACAGCAAGAACATCTTTCCCTGCGGCGCCTCTATTATCAGTCCTGGCAGAGTGAACCTGAATACCGTCCTGCCCGTGACAGGGACAAAATAGGAACTTGAAAATTAGAGGAATATGTGACTCAGCAAATCTGTTGACGTGATGCTTTTCCACTGTATATCATCTCTGTACAAAATCAATTTTGCTGCAGATCAGGATTGAAGCAGCTTTGTGAGGGGACTAGAAGAAGGGCTGGTGGGCCGCGGAACATTCCAGCTGTCATCCTCGAGAAGATTTAAGCCTTAAAAAGTGGTGGTATTGTCAGTGATGATGGCTATGAGCCAAATGCTTACTTAATCCTGACAGTAAGATGCTGTCATGCTGTCTAAGAGAATACAGAATGCTCACCACTGATTTGAAGCACAGTTGTTATACGATTGAGGACATCGTCTCAAGAAGAACTCTAAATTAATGTGTGCAATCTGCTGCTTTTCAACATATGAACAATTATGATGCATAATCCGATGTGATTAACATACTAGATGTGGAAATTATCAAGCCTGGTATGTAAACTAACTACGTAAACTAAGCGTTAACCCGCTGACTAACTAACTAATCAATCATTTAATTAACACTTTGACAATCTAGATTCGTTTCATGCTTGTCATTTGAGCGGCTTGTTCTTTAGTGTGGACTTATTTCAGATTCTGACAACAAAATTGAATATGCCATCTGTCTAGACAGCTTTCCTCCACTTGTTTTACCCTTTAAGTATTTCAATCAGAGTAAGAAATAGGGCAGAATAAACAACAGCTAGAACAAAATTTGTTGCT
Organism: Tor tambroides; assembly: GCA_021397915.2. Taxonomy (NCBI): domain Eukaryota; kingdom Metazoa; phylum Chordata; class Actinopteri; order Cypriniformes; family Cyprinidae; genus Tor; species Tor tambroides. The sequence goes on from JAFVLL020031927.1 coordinate 1,891, forward strand.
CCATCTGAACTATAAGATGCTACACATTGTTACAGGGTTTATAGTAAACTGTGAAATAATGCTTTACTGACAGCAAATCTGATGTAATGCACACAAAAATCTTAACACCATGCTTCAGTGAAGCCTGAAAGAAGATACATTGCTTTTAAAATAGAGTCACTCAATAAAGGTACTCAAACCTTATGTCATGCTATTTATGCCACATTAGTGAGCAGAGAAAGACAATGAAAGCAAAAATGAATCATACGGCTGTCTTGATATCCAAAACACTGTTAGTCACTGTCAAAACGTATAAGATACCAGCTCCTGGTTTGATTTTTCTGGGTTCTTTGGATGAGATGGACACGGCTCCAAAAATGGCATCTACAAACTCTATCCGTGTCAATCTTAAACGCAAACAGATGTGTCTTTTCAGTAAATCGATCGCAGCGCCACCTCGGAAATACTTGCATGTGTTTACCATGTATCTTCATTTCTCTGTGAAAAGCTATTTTATTACAAGTAAAAAAAAATTGTGGAGAGTGAATCAAACAGCTTTCTTTTGCAGATATAGGCATTTTCATCTTAATCTTCCACTTCTGACAGTACCGCTGCAGGGAAAATGCAAGAAAGCTTCCACTTATTGTGTTCAAGGGCACTGAACAAACATATTTCCTCAGCTTCCCTTAAGGCATATGCTAACATTTTGAGGGGGGAAATAATAATAATAATAAAAATAAATAAATAAATCTGATTGACAGAGATCTACAAAGACACTATATATTCCTGTGTTGGAATATTACTCCAGTCTTCAGTGTGACATGATCCTTCAGAAATCATTTTAACACGATTTGGTGCTTAAGAAACATTTCTTATCATTATATCATTATCAATGCTGGCAGCAGTTGTGCTGCTTAATATTTTTGTGTTTTTTTTCTTCCAACACTTTACTGAATAAGAAGTTTGAATAACAGTTCTTGATTTTTTTTTTTAAACATTATAAAAGTCTTAACTATCACTACTGGGGGAAAAAAATTGACCCTGAAAATTTCAATAGTATACACTACAAAAAGAAGTACACTGCAACATTTGTGAGTAACTGATATAAGAGTGGAGAATCTGACTTGATTGTTTAATTAGTTTCCTAGTGCACTTCCTGACCAGCAGAGGTTTGGCTTAGATTGGCACATCTGCACTTTAATGGGCCGAGCCAGTCAACTGCTATTCAAAGTAGCAATGAAACAGAAAATACTAAGGAGGAATACTAAGGAGGCCTTTGTTTTTAAGGCTAGGTGACTGAGCTTTAACTTCGGAATTTTGCATGTCATCACATATGACCCAAACAAGCAACAGCCAAGGGGGTTAATCATGTTATCATGCCCCTTTTGAACTTTACTGAAGTGTATTAGTGACACCCAGTGCTCCAGTCACCGTTAGGCCAGGAAACAAACCCTGTGTACTCACCAGCCTATGGGACGATAATCAAATTCAGTAAGACTCAAACCCTCCAGTCTTCATTTTGATATAAATATATATATTAAAGAAAAATACTAATAAAACAAACTCCTGCACCGCAGAAAGCACACAGAAACCTTATATCTAATAAAAATAGCACGAAAAGACAGACAAATACTAGGTTGTGCTCTATGGGAAGCAATTACCAAAACAAAGAATATGAGCACAGCGGGAACGTAAGGATCACTGTTGCTTAGAAACAAGCTTTTGCAAAACAGATATCAGATTAAGAGGCAGCTGGGTAAGTCCTGCTTAAAATGCTCTCGGCGGCGTCCTTCCTCACACTTGTGTTGAATCAGGGAATTAGGTGACTGAGGCTGTTCGGTGCAGATGTGAAGAGCCAAGCTCTGTTTCTTTCTTCTTCTAACTGCCCAGCTTGAGTCCTCATAAACCCAAGGCTCAGTACACTTCCCTTTCCATCCCGCGGCCTCATTGCAGCACGTTCCCATTGAAAACGCAATTACGGACTCTCCTTAGCTAGGTGGGCCCTTTTCACGGCATGCCTGAAACATATGCTCGTCTTGTGAGAGCGAAAGAAAGAAACCAGCTCTTAACATGACAAGCCCCCATGGTCCAATGAAGTGGATGACCTGCAGGGCACTGGAGTATGTATTTATCCTTAATCAGCGCACAATGGAAAATAAGCCTCGTTTGTATCACGCCTAACTCCTCGTAAGCCCAAGAAGAGATGAAAATGCTGTACAATTTTATACCGCAGGAACAGGCTGCCGACAAGCCAAAAGCTACGTATTTCAGATGAAAGGTCATGTTTTCTAAAGTAGAAGCACAATGGCAAAATCCATTTCCCTACAAATGAGTCATTAACATTTGGCTGGTTTTACGCTCCACTTCCCCTGTTGGACCGCACTGCGTATACGACCAAGAAATTGATCTTAATCCATCTCTGAATGTAGAATCTCCATCAGCATGGCAGATTACATTAGTTAAATTTATTCTAATATCGCAAGCAATCCACACAATAACCCAGAGAACTGACCGTGCAATGAACTCAGAGGTGGAGACATTTATCACCGGTAATTACTAATGACCCTGAGATTAACCTTTCTTACACTATACAAGATACAGGTAATGATCATTTTAGAAGGTTTTCTGGTCAAGGTGTTACCGTGTAAAACATACCACGATCAATCATAATACACTACCTTTTAAGCTTGACTGCCAGGTAGAGCAGATCGCTTTTCCTCTTGAATAAGCAGAATGAAAATGTACTCTTCTGTATTCAAACATTTTCAATGAGCAGTTTCTCATCAAGAACCATCAATAGGCAAATACCAGAGTCATATTATTCAGTACATTTCCTCATCAAACTGTATATGTCTCAATTGGAGAAAGTATTTAACTAGCTATCATATGAGTTTCCTTTTATCACAATATCATAATAAAGTGAACATTTTTTCGTGTTTCCAGGTACTATGCAGTGCTAACATGGACAACGGAAACATTTATAAAGAATATATAATCAAAAATAGACCTATTTATAAGCAGTGCGGGGGTAACGCGTTACAAGTAAAGCGAGTTACTACTTTTTTCAAGTAACTAGTAAAGTAACACATTACTTTTCCATTTACAAGAAAATAGCTGAGTTACTTTTTCAAATAAGTAACCCCAGTTTTCCAATTTATTAACTGACAGCTCCCCTATCCCTATGTTGAGAGAAATCGGGAGTAAGTGCAGAGGCGCTGTGCAAACATGATGGTTACTGTAGTTCTAGACAAAATGTGAACATGCATTAACTTATCTCACAAAAACAGATTCAGCATTCGTCATAATGAATAAAAACAGTGAAATGGAAACTCAGAATATGAAAGTTCCAAAAGTTACTGCATCACAGAAATGATGCACCCTAATCTCACATACAGTCTTAAGGTGGCTACATGGATTTTCTTCCAAAACCGGCAAATGGTTGTGAGGAACTAGAAGCCTCCAGTTACTGAAGTCAGCTGATGAATTTGACATTACCAATATGGTGAGCGAGCTCAGCAGAGCATTTATCGATTAGGGGTTAGAGAAATGGAGCAGAGCAATACATGCACTTTGCTAATAGCCTTTACTTATTCATGTTGAAAAGCAGGAGGGAGGAGGGAGGAGGCAGCGAATCTATCTGACAAATGCAGCACAACACAAGTAAACATGAAGTAAAATGCCTAAAGAGGCTACTGTAGCCATTATTCAAGTCTAAAGAAAAGAAAATATGGTTTAACTGCTGCAATACAAACGTGTGCTTCTAAAAGCAATGCTGCAGATTTAATAGCAGTTAAGCTCTATCAGCAACAGTCATGGCATAATGTCAGTGGGTTTAAAAGGCACTTACAATGAAAGTAAACAGGGCAGCACAACAAGTACTACAATACTCAAAACTCTTTCTAAAAAACTTAAACATAACATGCTTACTAATCTTAAATGTGCAAAGGTACATTCTGTTTCAGACCTGTTTCATGACCGTATAAAGCAAATATAAATCACTACCAAATGAAGCAATTAATAAACTTGAAGATCATGTAACTAGAAAAGTAGTACCATAAAAAAGGCACAAAATGGACAAATTTAAGATAAAAAAAATACTAAGAATTTAAAAAAAATTCATGTAAGTGATTTAACAAAAATGAAAGCCACATTTTTCTGCATTTAAATCCTTGAAGTACATGTCCCCTTTTATTTCCAGCCTCAGTGCATTTTTGTAGCCAGGATTAAAAAAAAAACAATGTCTCAAATGCTGTTGATAAAGGTTAACTTATTCTGAACCTGGAAGATTCCTTTAAAGCACAGTAAATACTGTTTTTTTTTTCTTCATGTGATATTTCCTTTAAGCACAAGATCTGTAACACACCTGAAGATGCCTGGCTTTACCCCTTAAGGATTCTAACTAATAATACCCTATTTGAATCACGTTTAATAAGTTTAGGTATTTCCTGCGAATGGAGTGACTGTGGGGTGAAATATAAGACCGAACGTTGAGCAGGAAAGCCAAGACAGTGGAATCCGAACTACTCCCTGAAATCATTACAACAATCCCAGATGTATACAGAAACACATCTGAGAAAGACTGCAGGATTTAACTTCTGAGAACTCATTTAAACTAACCATAACATCCTCTGGCACTTTTGCCTCAGTCATTTGGTGAGAGGGATTTCTTCTCAAGACAGCTCCATACACGGACATGCTCTCATTCGCAGCTTTCCTACAGATGCACTCAGTAATTTTTTCCTCATTAAAAAGTTATCCCAAAAGAAATGAATAGGGCTTTTTAAAAAATCTGTTTATAATCATGTCCGCTCACAGGAGATGAAGACTTCAGTCATATCAGTGGCCTCATAAAGGCTGTTTTATTTATTTATTTTATTCCCAGTGAACAGGAGCTAAAACTCCTACACTACTCCAATAATAAACCATGCAAAAAACAAAAATAACAATATCAGTACAGTAAGGACAGTAAGCGACAAGCATATGGAAAACAAACAAAAAAAGAAAATCTTCAGAATGTTCTAAATGTTCTGAGGATTTTATTATTTCCTCTTTTTTCCCTGATGTTTGTAATTATTTGAAATTTTATATACATATATATGTATTTTTTATTATTATTTACCACTTCGGCATGTTGACAATAATGTATATCTTCAACATTGTCTAAAATGTAAGATATGTTTTCAGTGGACTTTCAAAATTTGCTTTGCTTGAGGAAGCATGAAAATGTACAGTTACAATGTTTTTTCATTTCATTTAGTTTCGTTAGTTTTGCATCTAACACAATGTGATTTTCGGCAATCGAGATCTGGCAGCAACAGCCCATTTTTCGTGGACAGCTTTGTTTGTGCATGAAATCAGCCGCATGCCAGCAGAACACTGGGAATGCACAACAAACCTAACGAGTCACAGCAATAGAGTGGAGGCGCCAAAGCTGCAGAGAATCCGCTCACCCAGGAGCTTCCGTACCTGTCTTAGATTTACAGAAAATTACCGTTGTTTGTCAAATATATAATTAGACGTACTTATTCCCTACACTTTATTAAGCTTTAAGTGACAAGGGATCAACTTATAATCACATATGTGTGTGTGTGTGTGTGTGTGTGTGTGTGTGTGTGTGTGTGTGTATATGTGTGTGTGTGTGTATGTGTATGTGTATACGTATACATACATATATATATATATATATATATATATATATATATATATATATATGTGTGTGTGTGTGTGTGTGTGTACAAAAAGGCCACTGAATTGAAAGGCAGGACTTCCAATCCCACAGGTGCCATATTAACTGTTGCGATTTGTCGTAGTGGTCTGTCTCCTCCCCTTATAACATCTCTGAGGGAAAGGAATCTGCCGACATGTGCGTGAAAGTACCGCAGCTGCTGTGAGGATTGTACCAAGCAAAGAAAAAAACCTGCAACAATAAGAGGAAAGCAATCCTTCCATGGTGACATGTGTTCGACTGGTCAAATGACTTGACAATTTGCCCATGAATAGAGTCATGCTGACCAGTACATCCTCATCGGATCAAAAGCAAAGGCCAAGCTACAGGATACCCCCCTCTTGACTCCTGACATGGCCATAGAAAGGATGACTTCCCGAGTCTACACCACCCCTATTGTCCCACTCCGTGAGATCAATGAGGAACAACTGAACAGCAGGGATCAGTAATCAATAAGCTTTCACTTCTCCTGCAGCCATGCGCTGCTTCCACCATGAGGCGTCCATCTTGTCTCTCAATAATGACCTCTTAGGAGACCATTATTATTGTAAATTTACAACTGCTGAGCCCATCTTCTAGGTCCACTGGGACGATCGGTAATGTAGATTTGTCCATAGAGGAACATTTGCTGTGGACATCCTCCATTGCTTCCACAAGGTTTAACCGTCACCAAGAGGGAGATGAGAGGAACATAATGATCTGTGGTCATGTTATTAAAACCATCTGTTTATTTCAAAGAACGTGCTCCTATACATTGACCTCTCTCATGCAGGAACAGACAGGACATTGAGAAGAGGAATTAGACGACGCTATTATGACTTCTTACAGTAGTAGGGGCAAAGAGGTAGAAAATGTTTATAGATCTTCACTCATCTATGGGTTAATAAAGCCCACATTGAGGGATCAATTATGTCAGAGTAATAGCTTTAGACCAATCTCTTCCATGTGGCTGAGCACAGGAAACCGCCTGGAGTTTCCCCTGCAGAGTGATTGATAGGTTGAAGACTTGTGATTGAGTGACCCATGGGAGAGAGCAGCTGAGAACATGGTCTGACATCAGCTCCACTACATTTGGATCCTTTTCATTGTGGAGGGTAAAAACAACAGTGCAAATCGAGGCAAATCCTCTCGGAAAGCTCTAGGAAATCTCCCGCTCGCTAAAACACCTTCATTTCTCCACGCATCTGGTCACAATGTGCTGTTGTTACTCGGAATTGATCTTTTATTTTCCCTCTTCTCAAACTGAGAATATTTTATGTTCTCATTTGAGAGCTACCAGCAGCTACCAGCCCCCACAGGACTTCACCCACTGCTTCATAAGTATTTGAAAGTCAAATATATAATTGAAAATCAAAAATGAGGCGCAATCAACATGTGTTTTCCCCTGTCAGTCCTTCCATTTTTCTGCTGGAAACAATACTGGAGATTTTTATATTTGTCGGGGGCATTTCTTTGAGTTATAATTCTAAAATGACTGTATGTATTAAATTCTTATGAAGAGAAGAGGGCATTTCCATTTCATATATAATACAACAAATGTATACTATCTATAAAGATTATTAGATTACTTTATTTTAATTTTTTAAATATGGGATTTGTGTAAGAGTAAAAGATCCACATTCTGCTTGGCTGCTCTCATCTTGGATGTGGAGATGTCACATCCAGATCTCTCCATCTGTTTCTCACACTGGGCACCTTCAGCAGCATGTGATCTCAATGAACTCCAAGCCTGCAGGCATTTCATTAACCACCCGGCAATATCCCCAAACGAACACTGAAAATGAGGAAGCTAATCAAACACAAACTATACAGTGGGGTCTAGAACTCTGAGACTACATTGATAATCTGCATTTCTTCCTTTGAAATACATTATAAAAATACATTTTTAAAACTTAATTTGTTTACATTTATGATGTAAAATGAAGAAATATTTATGATGGAATGCCTCTAAATTGCTAATCAAAACCTCAAAAAAATGTGACTGATTTTTTTTTTCTTGTTTTCCAGTAAAAACATTTCTCTAAAAAATAAATTTCTATAACAATTAAAAAAACTATTTAAAAATGATGAAAATATGTCATAACTAAAGAAAATATAAATGCACCCAAAAATGAAAATTACTTCATGATTTACTCACCCTAAAACCATCCTAGGTGTATGACTTTCTTCGTTCAGATGAATACATTCTGAGTTATATTAAAAAATGTCCTGGCTCTCAAAGTTTTAAATATGGATTTGTCTTACACAAACACATCGGTTTGCTTCTGAAAGCATTTATTAACGCCCTGGAGCCATGTGGAGCACTTTTTTGATGGATGGATGCACTTTATTGGACTTCAAAATCTGAACAGCCATTCACTGCCATTATAAAGCTTGGAAGAGCCAGGACATTTTTTTAATATAGCTCCGATTGTATTTGTCTGAAAAAAGAAAGTCATATACTCCTAGGATGGAGGGTTAGTAAATCAGGGGGTAATTTTCATTTTTGGGTGAACCCTTTAAAGCAAAAGGGGACATACCACATACTTGAAATTCATTCTTAAATTATATAATTAAAAACAGAAAAAGTTTCACTAGTGGTCTCAGACATAAGAACTGCACTACATCGAAATGGAAAGATAGTAAGAATCTGTTTGAGAAAAGGTGGCAGGGGTGACCACAGATTTGGGAAAAATGCTGGAAAATGGAACACTGATGCCCTCCTTTTTATGTGGCTCTGAGACTTTACTGGCACAAAACACTTGCCCTTTAAAAATGGACAAAGGAAATGATCTCCAGGGGTGATAAGTCGAGAGGTACTGAAACCGAGCCACCTTGAACTTCAGTAGCTGAACTATTGATTGGTTTGCCTTGGCATGGTTACAGAAAGTAATTTTGAGAAAAAGAGAGCAGGGAGGAAAGAAATGATCAAAGCACTTTGGTTCTATACCCAATGGAGCAACACTTACGAATTAAAGGGCAACGGGCGTTTATATCTGCCAGGTCCATGAATGAGACTTCCCCAACAAGACTGAAACTTACTGAAGTTAGGGAAGATGCTGCAGTAATTGGAGGTTGTTTTGAGACAGTAGATGTGGTAAGAGCACACTGAACTAAATTTGGCTCCAACAAGCTGGATTAAATCTAAACTTGCCACACTCATGCCCTGAAGTAATATCAAGAGTTAGCCGGTTTGCTCTACTAAGTTATTGATGTACGTATCTGAGACGTCTTACATTTAGAAAAACAGTTTAGTTTGTTTAGAGCTTTTATAAAATAAAAGAATCCCCTTAGTGAGATCCCTCATATCAGATCAAACCAGATTCACGCGAGTCAGTCAGTGAAGTCTGATTCCTGTTCTCTAGTCGGAAAACAACCTCATGAAGATTCACACCAGAACATCAACTTGTTCCGGTCGCATGAGTGATTCCTAGGACTGACGGACCGTGGCAAGAAGAAACGAGAAAAGAAAGCCAGCTGATACCCAAGAGAAGACTGAAGCAGCACAACTGATTTATTGATCCAGCGTTGCCAATAAGTGATGTGGGACTCAACTCTCTGGATCAAGAACTCTGGATCACCCCTGCTGCTGTTATAGTCCAGTGGATGAGAACACGAGAAAGACAGCATGAGGGGATTGTAACCATTTTATATACCATTTATATGATCCCCAACATTTTAGTACTGTAAAGAGTATTTAAGAATTACTGGCTAAAAAGTGCAATATAATGTATAATGTAACAATATAATGTAATTTCTTTCAACAAGTAACATATGACAAATGCAGATTTCATTGTATAATTTGCATGAACTATCTTCAGATCATCGAATACACCAAGAGGTTTTTACTAAGCATCAGCTCCATAAACCAGCTCCATTTAGGAGATATCTCCACATTTTTTTGCTCTACCAACGCACTATAATAATTGGCCGGAAAAGAGCTTTTGTTTTCGGTCCAAAGTCCGGTTTGGTCCACGTTTCAACACCAGATGGTCAGATTTTAGCAAGTAAAGCTTTCACACTGACAATCCTGGGCAGTACAACCAAATTACTTTATAGTGGTATTATGGTTTGTTCCTTATTTTTCTCTCTACAGGGACTATTTTCTCAGCCTGCCTTCACACTATAATGAGCAACACAACAAGTCAACAGAAGGTCAATGGACATATGAGGTAAAGAAAACAGGAACTATATTCCTCAAATCCAACAATAGTTCATTATAAATCCTCTAAATGCATAAACGTAAATATACAGTGGCCCTGAGGACATTTAAATTAATTAATTAATTATTTAAATGTCATTGCATAAGAGACAAAATATCATATTGAAACAATCATATTTTTATATAAAACTCCACTTGGTTTGATATTTTATCATCTATTGCCATATAAGTTCAATTTAAGTATTCAAATAATAATTGAATATAACTGGAATTTAAAATATGCTTTACTTCATTAACATAAATGAACTTGGTTTGACATTTTATATCCAATGCAATGGCATACATATGTAAGTGTAACTTAAGCATTCAATTACTTTTTGAAGCCATAGTGCAACATCAGGCAATATAACTACAGAAAAATACTCCATTAAAGCAGAAAAGTCCGGCACTGTCTCCAGACAGCCTATTTGTAAGTCATTTAGATCTACGGTTTCTATTTCCATATCATTTGTACAAGTACTAGAATAATGCCTAGATGACAAAATGAGTAACAACAGCAGACACAAATACAACATGAGCTTTACTGTAATGTCAACATTCCAGGACTCAAACTCTCATCACTGAAGTGACCCACAGGACAAAGAACACAATTCCCACTGCTGCAGGCTAAAAAAAGGAGGTCTTTCCTGAATTCTGAAATGATTTTCCCAAGAACTGATCCATACCTTAGTAAATATGACGTGCCCTTTGCTTTCCTGAGCCTGGAAAGGTCAAAAGAAAAGAGCTGAAAGTGCAAGCACAGATTCGAATTGAATCAATAACATTCTGTTGTAGATTTCTGCAGCTTGGGGAAAAAAAAAGATCATTGGTCTTGGCAGAATAATTACACACTCAGTTTCCCACATTGTGAAAACGTACATCGTTAGACATAATTTGCTCGTATATGATCCCAACGCTATAGATAAATTCAAAGCTAATGGCTGCAGAAACATATCTGTAATTGTTAAATCAACAGCACCTAAACCACATGCATTTACATTAGCACACACTGTTATTCTCTGAAACAATTGGTTGTTGTGCTATTACTTGATACCTGACTTAGCAATTATAGATTGCCCCTTTCCCACTTTACCCAAGCATCAGCTAGTTCTACAGCCAGAGCTCTTTCCTGAATGTTTTATTATTCAGGAAGTTGCATTAATTAATGTAAGTGTACAGCGATTTTCCAACAGAGTTTTGTCTCTTTCTAAGTCCAGAGTCTGTTTTGAGCACCGAATAATCCAGATTCCCAGTGCCTGCTTTTGAAGGTATCTAAACCCCCTTCAATTAAGTAGTATTACTTTGCATAAATTTTACATATGATGTGCCTGCTGCATTTAAACCTCCGCAGGAAGTAAAGTAAACGAGGAGCGAAACCTTGTCAACCAGAATTCTCCCAGCAGGCAGCAGTGAGGCTGAGACTACAATATTTTGTACTGTAAAACAGGCCTGGGGGGTGATATCAGCACGCTCGAGCCCGACATTAGCATCTCGCTGCTAAACCTTCTAGAGTTCCTGCTCCGCTAGGGGCAGATCAAAGAACAATTCAGTCACGAACTCTTATCGACGCACAAAAGCGCCGTCGCGCCGCTGAAGGAGGAGTACGGCCATAAAAAGGGATTGCCACTTTTCAAAGGAATAGTGTTTTTTCTAGGAGAGAAAAACAGCAAAATACAAGCATGTGGTTGCTGCAGATATGAGAGAGAGAGAGAGAGAGAGAGAGAGAGAGAGAGAGAGAGAGAGACTGCGCAGTTAAAAGGATATTTGTGTTTTCTTGCATGCTCGGTGACAGCCTCTGACTTCTAAAAACATGAACACAGAGTGCTGCTGTTTGCATATACAAAGTAAGTGTTAATGTAACTCTACTGTAGAAAGGAGATACAGAGGCTGCACACAATGTAATTATGCTCAAACATTTGAAGATGCTCATAGATTTATGATATTTACATAAGCCGCAAACGTCAGTGTCACTCAGGGTAACAACACACGGCGCTGGATTATGTAGTTTGTCACAATGTGTTACGCAATAAAGATACTAAAAAATGACATCCAAAAAAAAAAAAAAGAAGACAAGCTTTCTCTGGATTCAGAACAACAGCCAGAGCAGGTTCCATAATTAATATTTTGCTCAGTTTAAAAGATGCTTTTGAATACCACACTCTACTGAAATGTCCACACCAGTTTATGCCACAAGTTACAAAGTTAATATTAATTTTAAAAAAGTAAAACAAAAAAATACTTAAATGATATATGCTACAGTTAAAAGGCTGCTTTTACTTGACCAAAAAATACTGTAAAAATAGTACTATTATTGCGATTTTAAAAAAACTTTTCTAGTTTAATATATTTTTAAAATCTATTTATTCAACGGATGGCAAAGCTAAATTTTCAGGATTATCGTCTGACACCACTTACTCCATTACTTTAGAGCGGCTGACAGGTTTTTGTAAGGGAATAAGGGCATGGGAAACTGTGCAGAGGGATGGAGTGGAACAATATGTGCCTGACACAACCAAACAGAAGCTCACCTTGCATAATTGTCTAATTGCATGTGAGCACATCTGGCTGTTGTAACTGCATTTGTTCATGTAGTCAATTTATTTCATTATGGCCTCATGTGAGTTGACTTGAAAGTCAGTATTATGGACTGACTTCTCATTATAATCACACACAGTATGCTACATAATGTCCAAATGTTTTCTCTCTCTGTGCACTGACTGATACATACTTCTTACAAAAACGGAACGCATTTTCTCAATCTGGTATGCTTTAATCTGACTGGCTAATGTTATATAACTTCTGAGTGTAAGGTATGCAAACTATACTTTTACTACTGCCTTTGCCTGTTAATGTTTTAGATCGCTTGCCTGACACAATAAGAATTTTATATCATAGGTTCGCTTTTAATTAACTGCTGTACAGCTGACATGGACAAGACACTTTTTTTTTCTTTTCACATTACTCAATATCCATGACAACAAATCGATAATTGAGTAGCTGAGCATTTGGACAGGATTTCCAGTCATTAGCTCATCCTATCAGTGTCTCGCTGGCTCAAAAGTCAAAGTAAATACTCTTACACTGCACCCCCCGAGCCTTTACTCTTAAACTGACCAGAACACTTATCTACAGACACACTGGCCAAAAGAAGCAGTGAAGTGTGGACACTCCTTCTTTATAACTCCTTTTTCCATATTTTCAATAAAATACAGTCATTATTATTAAATTACATAAATGGAAGTGCATCATTTGACCATAAATTCAACTTTTGCCTGGCAATGCACTTTTGTTCATTTTAAAGCTCTGCTTTTATTTTTCTGATTCAAGTGTAGGTTTGTTTTAATTCTAAACAACTATTACCAGCTATTAGTTTGATGCAGTCAACCTCTTGTGCATAGAAACTGAATGTCACACGGGAGAGAGAAAAGAGTTGGCAGACTCTATTAAAGTCTGAAGAGTGAATGTGAGCCTGAGATTACTCTTAAGGTACCATGAAACTTATTTTCAGCTACTCCTCAGAGAGACAGAAAGATGACTAACCACTGTTGCAAATAACAGCTATATGAATCAAAGTGCCCTTTTAATCAAGTTCTTTTTTAAAAAATAAAGAAGTCTCTTATGCTCAACAAGGCTGCTTTGATTGAATTCAAATTACAGTAAAAACAGGAATATTGTGAAATATTATTACAATTTAAAATAACTGTTTCTATTTGAAAGTATTTAAAAATTGCAATTTATTCCTGTGGTTACCCCAGTCGTCAGTGTCACATTCTAATATGTATAATCAAATGTATGCAATTAGTATCACACTTATGGACAAGCTGCTTTGAAGCTCAATGCAGTACAATAATGACATGCTAAACATCTCAGAGAGTATATCAGTTGTTTTTCCCATATTCTTTACAGGAGCAAATTTGTCAAGCAAAGGCTATAGTGTTGATGTGGGTGGTGAACTGATGCCCTCAGTTATCAGAGAGAATGGTAAAATCATTCGCTTCTCTTTTCTGCTGGAAACAATCAATGTCGACCTCTCTGAGGATCAAATAATCAGCCGTAGGCTATTTTTCCCCATGCTTCCTAATGACAATGCTAGCAAATTAGCTGGCTTACATCTTCCCGTGCTGAGCAGCTGTAAAGTTCTTTGAATGGCTGCGAATCCCTCCGTCTGAGCTCTTTTTTTTTCTGGACCCCACACCAAAGGCCTTCGTTTTGTCTTCATAACAGCCTGAGAAAGAGCGGGATCTATGATAAGCGGCTGCGTATTAATTTATGTTATTCGCCATCTGTCTGAATCTGTGTCTGTCTCTGAGAAATCGACAAGTATGAATTATGAACGAGGCAGTATGCTGTTTTCAAACTTCATCTGATCCAGATCTCGTTGATACTATTTTTTAACATGAGACTATGAGCCGGAGAGCAGCACATAAAACGGTTCATTTCTCACCATTACAGGTAAAAGTATAAAGGATGAACTTCTGCTGGTGGCCGAGATCCCCCCGCTGCATTTAAATGACAGCCATATATCTCTGTCCCTTTAATTATTAACAGGACTCAAATTAAATATGATTACAAACTATGACCAAGGATGGAATTTTAATTACCACTAATAAGTGACCATCTGCCTGGCAGCCAAGGGGCAAGAAGGGGGTGGAGGTCCAGGCCAAAGAGAATGGAAGCTGGCATTAGTGACGGTGTGCATCGCTGATGTCATCCATATGAGCGAAGAAAGCGTCTCAGCCCCATGTGTGTCCCGGGGTCGGAGATATTGACCCTTCCGTCCCTCCCAGACATAAACGCATACATGCATGCATGCATACAAATACAGTGAAGACAGCTCATTATCGGTCTTCATCTTCACACTTCACATGGAATGGCATTTTCTTTCCCAGCAGCCCCTCACTGGTACCATAAAAAGCATGAAATTCTTGGGGCTGTGCATAGATGGTAACACTTTTTCTGCAGAAGTCTCATGTACATTTACATTTGCTGCTATCAAAGTGCTATACTTTGACCGCTCACTGTGTTAAAGTCAAGGCAAAACCCATTTTCTGTAATATGACGTATTTACAAAAGAAACAGGATATTCAGAGAGGAAAAATCCATTTTATGCATCTGGAATTGATTGGATTGTGAAAAGTGGGCAATTCATACCAAGACTGAGCCAGAACAAAAACAAGCTTGCTAAAAGATAACAAGATCTGGCTATAAACTATTTATATGACTATATTAATAAAGAATTGTTATATATACATAATGTATTACAATACCACAAATAATAAAATAATATTTAACATAGCATTGTGCATGTAAAATATTGTGTGACTGATTAGTACCATTACCACTGGCTGACTGAATGTAAAAAAACAGCATTGAGACTTAATGATAAAAACAACCTACCTGTGTACAAGGCTATAATAATGAGCATAAATGCTTCCTATTGCTACTGGGAAAATAAAAACATGAGTTTCAGATGAATTGTGCAGAACGAAGGTTACCATCTTTACACTTCAGGAGTGTCTCATAGAAAGAATGTGTACATATCTGTGCTCTGCATATGAAAATAGTCCATAAAAATAAATACAGTACACAGAGCCATTGTGTGCATGGGACTCCCTTGGTAATCCAGAAAAAAGAAAAAAAGTAAAACAGAACAGAATGTAAAACTGAAACGTGTGACCAGCAGCCTCCTGTGGGCGTCATTTCATATCTCTGTCTATTCTGTATGATCTCTCGTTCTCTCTCTCACAGTTGCCTGCGCGGTGTACATCAGCATGCTACACAACCGTGCTCTACACCAGGGACTCCCGTATGCCTTTGCAGCTAAAAGTTAAGATAAATGCCCAGCTCGGTCAATTCAAACGGAATCTCTCTTTAACTTTCCCTTGCTATCTCAGTGGGCATCCTGTTAACATTGATGAGTTCAAATGCACTTCCTCTCTCTCTCTCAACAGCATTCAACTCTCACTACTTCACTCTCAGAT
Organism: Tor tambroides; assembly: GCA_021397915.2. Lineage (NCBI taxonomy): Eukaryota > Metazoa > Chordata > Actinopteri > Cypriniformes > Cyprinidae > Tor > Tor tambroides. The sequence goes on from JAFVLL020031927.1 coordinate 17,756, forward strand.
GCTTTATTTGCCAGTAAACAGGTGATTGGCTGCCGTGTCAATGTGAGCGAGAGAATGTTAGAGTGAAACGGAAGGTGTTGACAGAGTGTCTTTAATTGTCTCGGGTTTAATGTGCTCTCAGGATCTTCACTGCTCTTACTCTGCATGCAAATCAATCAGAGTGTATGCGCATGTCAAAAGCGGCCTGGAATTAACAAGAAGCAATTTCCTCTATGCTTGTCTTTCATTAGCAAATAAAATGGACAGTATTTGGATGAACGCAGGGTTTAGACCTTACTGTGTGAAACAGCTGCTCTTTATCGCATGTGACACCAATCACTCGAATGCTGTTAATGATGTAAACACACAAAATGAAATATTAAACAGACATCTGCTGCAGTCAGGGGAGAAAACGCATGGGCCAGAACATATCATCTAGTCAATGGCCTCCAATAAAGATCATTATGAGAAAAACTACAGGGCTAATATTTTAGGGTAATATTTTTGTATTTGTTCTTAAAATCTTTCATTTTATTTATTTGCGATTATTATTAATTTTGCACTAAAAACCAGTTTTTTCCACATTTCAAAAAAAATCATAAACTTCAAGATAATCAAAAAGTGCATCCCAAAAATATAGTCTCCCAAACCTGATCTCATAGGAAAACTGGTGATGTCTTATAAATTTGTATGATTTGAATTCAAAGCTGCCATGAGATTGTGTTGGTCTTCCTCTGAAACGTAGCATCATTTCGCTTTATCTTCCAGCTCTAAACTAGTTTCAGTGTAACACACTAGAGAGTAAGCTGCGAGGCAAGTATATATGTTACAGAATAGTATGATATAATGAAATGTGATATCTATTAAATTAAAACAAACTGTAAAATGTCAGGAAGGCTCCAAAAGGAATCATCTAATAGCCTTTCCAGGAACACAATCATCCCACACATACGAACATGAATAAAACCTCAAATCATGCTAACTTACAGACCTGAGCCATTTGGACTGATCTAGCAACCACTCAGAACACCTTAGTAACCGCATAGTAATGCCCTGGAACATTCCCATAACACCCTGGAATTACGGCAGCAAATTTTGCACCACATATTTCATACATCCATAAATAAAAAAACATAGTTCTGAATATTGCTAAATAACACTATTACTGGATTTAATAGACACACTCTTTAAAGTACAGATAAATGCCATCTGTTTCTGTAATGACAACACAGACACTTGCTAAGAAAAAAAATGTACAAAATGTGCTGGCAGGTTTCACTGTAATAAACAGTGTTAGGAACATTTGTTTAACAGAATCACTTTGTTTCGAATTGTTTACAATATTACCCACAAGAAAAATTACACATACTCATTCTTTTAATGAGACTGCAAATAAGAAAAGAAAGCAACAAACAGCAACAAACTGAGCCATAATAATCGATGCAATAATATGTGAGTGCATTCTTATAAACGCTTCAAATATCCAGTGAACATTAGGAACGGATATTGCAAATCCAACGTAGGACTATATCAATGTATAAAACAGCTATGTACACAGCTTAAAATTGAGAAATGCACACAGAAAATAAAACAAACAAAAAACAAACCCCCCTCAAAGTTCCACTCTGTCATAAGTCTTCCCTGTCTGTCCAATCAGTGCTAATCATCTCAGGTTGGCGTCTAACTTGGCCGCCACACAAAGCACAGCGAGGCTGGGAACTGGACACCTGTGTGGCCGCTTCGTCATCAAACGAATGCAGATTTATTCCACAGCCAAGCATCCATCCATCTCCACAGCAACAATGCCACCTAGAAAGAGGGCCGTGCTAGAGAGAACGAGCGAGAGATGAATAACTACACCTGGAGATTCCGTTACATGGACGTAGAGCACAGGAGCCAGGCCCTAACTGATATTTTTAGCCTGGTACGCCCTGGAACGTCTAAACACAGTGGAATTTCTGAGCGATTGCCTATCTAAATAATGCAAGACTGCTCACTCCGCTGAGCTCTCAAGCCAAGATGCAGGAAACATCTGAAGATGACAGAAAACTGGAGGGGGAGTAGCTTTCTCTCTGGCCTTCTGCACAAGTCTGCCCATGTTCATTTCTAAACACTCCAGTGTAGTGGTCTCAAAGTGAGCCGTTGGCAGAGTGAACTTCCTTGAATGGGGGATAAAACCATTTTCCTACAGTATAATCTTGAGCTATTATACCGCATTTCCAGAGACATGGCTGGCCATTGGCCTGTGGGCATTTCCATTGCTATGCATCTACTTTTGAATTTGCTACAATATTATTTGGTTTAGAAATTGTATTTCATAGTTGTTCAAAGTCTTTTAAATATTTTAAAATATAACAGTTTTATTATTATGATGAAAATTTGTATTTTAACTACAAGTTAATTTAAAACAAAACTTCACCCATAAATGAAACTTTTTTCATTATTTCTCTAAAGAATCAGTCAACATTACTCAGTCAACAAAAATAAGATTTTTTTTTGAGTCTGTTGATGTATTTAATTAGATAAATATTAAATAATAGCCAGACCAATAAGGAAAATTAAATGGAAAGAAAAATTTTTCAAACCACAGTCATCTATTAATTATGTCCCTGATGTATTTGATATCATAGAGGCAGAAAGTTAATTGACTTGTTATATATTCTAGTGGCACAAAATGGAAAATTTGGAATGGAATATATGTAGAATATTTAAAAAAAAAAAAAAGTTTTCAAAAGAGTTTTTCAAACTCTCTGTCTCTGTAAGAAAGAAAGAAAGAAAGAAAGAAAGAAAGAAAGAAAGAAAGAAAAAGAAAGGTGGTAAAGTCATGAGAAGTCTAGAGCAAAACAAACTCATCTGATGGATATAATTTCTGCCTAACTATATCAGTGCAGAGAGTCATTGAACATTGAAACTGTCATTATGTGCTATTGATATCAGTGTCGGAACAGAGCGGCTTTGTCTACTTATAAAGAACCACCAAAACAGTTGTTAAGAACAGAAACACAGAGAGTTAAACTCAAAAGGCCCACAAAGGGAGAGAGAGAGACACTTCCATCATTATCAGTGGGAAGCATAGAGGCTCTCACAAGGACATTGGATGACTTTGAAACAGAGGATCAAACGGCTTCATCAAACGTGGCAGAATAAACAGAATCAAGACTGGTTACCACTCGCTATCATGTGTGCTCTTCCCATCAAAGGCACTCGCTCACATGATGTTCCTGAGACCGGATAACACAGAGCAAGGACAAACGGAGAGATGCAGCAGACAGAGGTTGAAATTATACTTTGTGGTTAAAGCAAAGATGAAAACAAAAGGACAAAAATACACACAGCAGCATGTGTTGTCGCTGGGAAAAAAGTCCATTTCAAGCTAGTCAATAATGAGATTTGAGACAACGGCTGATTCATGTCATTTTACAAATCGCTACTGTTGAATTGCTTTTAAATTTGCAATCACACGCAGCATGCAGATATGAGGTTGGGCCGCACCGTGCCGTACTAAGCACCGCGATCGCTCCTCACGAAGAGAGAAACGCAATATCTCTTGATTTCATAAGGATTGGCTAGTCAAAGTTCATTCCTCATTCATCCGGCTTCCTGCGGCGCGATCCATATCTGCAAATCTGACAAATAAACAGAAGACGAGGGACTGAAATTTTATTCTGAGGTAAGTGGAGGGGGGAAAGTGAGGAAGAAAAAGAAATGAATTTATAAAGAGAAAGAGAGAGAGATGAGCCAGAACAAAGAGAGTTGAGATGGGAAGTTTTGTCTTCCCAGCATGCCGTGCCGTATGTCAAGCGAAGAGGAATGGCATAATAAGTTTTAGCACTCCCGTGGGCAGCCGCTGGCCTGTCTGTAATATTGCTAGCAGCTCGCACACGAGTTCCGTGGCAGCAGAGGTGCCATAACAGAGCCCAGGACAACCCTAACCGAGTCCCACTGCCACTCTGCCAGAACAGAACTGCTGTAAATTCACAGAGGTCCCGGTGGACTCGCCAGCGATGCCAGAACCGCAGCCCGAAAGAGGGAGTCGTAATCAGGATGGTCTGGAACATAGCCCTACTACAACTGGAACAAACATTAATCACGCTCAATGGAGAAGTTTAGTACAGAACCTGAGGAGGGAGAGAGAGACACTCAACAGTCAGATGAGCACATCAGCCTTCAGTGTAGGATCTGAATACTTCTGTCTAACAGTTTTCTACTAAAAACGTCCAAAAGTGGACATGCATCACAGAAGAAATCTTAAAAACGGCCAACAGAGGACATGCATCACAGAAGAAATCTACATTTTTTATTTTATTTAGTTTTAAATTATTATACTATATTTTTAGTTTAGTTTAGTTTTTTACTCAAGTTATTTCCACCACCAATTCTATTAATCAATAATAATATAAAATAATATATTTTAACTTTTTGTATAATTTTACTATATGAAATTTAGACCAGAAATGGTAATAATAATAATAATAATAATAATACCCACATGAAAAAATACTATAGTAAATTTATAGTAAATACTATAGTGTTTTGAACCATACTATAGTAAAGTGTATTATATTGTATAGTATTTACAACACTTTGTTAATGAATGCTACAGCATACTGTCTGTACTATAGTGAACTGATAAACTGTAATAAATACTGTAGTATACTTTAGTTTTTACTACAGTAAATTGTAGTGTATTGTAGTATAATATACCCTATAGTTGTAGAAAATTTAGTACAGTATTGGGTAAAGTAATTTGTTTATATTACTATAGTTGTTAAATTACCACAGCAACTATAGAATTACCACGACAAATTAATTCAAGTACTTTACTATAGTATGGTTCAAAAACACTATAGCCTAGTATTTACTATAAATTACTATAGTATTTTTTCTAGTGCGGTCAAAGTTAATAATAACAACATGTTAACACAAATTCATTTTAACGGCACTAATTTTATTAACGCGCGATTAACTCAGCGCGCATTTTCTGTTTGACCCCTTGCCTAGCCCGTTGTTGGAGAAATGGAGATGCACAGTGTTGCCAACTTAGTGACTTTGCAGACCCCTTTAGCGACTTTTTTCCCCCCTCTTCAAAAAAGCGCCTAGCGACAAATCTTTAGGGTTTGCCCAAACCTTATTTAGGCTAGTTTCTGAGACTCCTGGTACTGTCGTGCGAGCGCGAGGTCTTGCTCTTCCAGCGCGCGCGCACACACCTCTCTCTCTCTGTGCGTCTGCTCTGTTCAGCGAGCGGCGGAGAGGAGCAGTGCTTTCAGTTAAACACAGATATTATGTTGCTTCTCTAATTTTACATGCAAGTATAGCCGAAATCACAGCACAGCTATTGTCATTATCTTATGTGTATTTAATTTCATCAGACGACGGCCCGATTATCGGGATTTTTGTGCAGATTAACGTCTTGGAAGGGAGAGCTGGTTATGTAGTCTAGTCTTAATGGGTCGCGTTTCAGTCACTATTTCATATTCATTCCGTTGTCTGACAACAGAAACAGTAAAATATACCAATGAAAACAGTTTTATTGAGAATTTAGCTGCATCAAAATACAGTATGTGGGCACAGAGAGGCAAACAAATCTAATAATAAATGTACATTTTGCATTTTCAGAAGAAGTGAGCTGCCCTGTCCTGCAAAAATGTAAACAGGTTTGTGTAAGTAAATTGCTCAGTGCAAAGAAAGAGAAGTAATGGCAACCTGGAATTTCTTTTTTCATGTGTCTAATAGACATGAACAAGTTCTTTGAAAAACATCTATGACCTTTGACATCTATGACTTTGACATGTCTAGTCTTCATGCTTTTTTCTTCACTGCTGTTTACTTGGTAAACAAGTGCATTAACTGAACATTAACTTGGTAAAAAAAAAAAAAAAAAAAAAAAGAAGAAAAAGTGAAGTGACCAAGTATGGTGACCCATACTCGGAATTGGTGCTCTGCATTTAACCCATCCAAGTACTCACACACAGCAGTGAACACGCACCGTGAACACACACCCGGAGCAGTGGGCAGCCAAATGTTGCAGCACTTGCTCAAGGGTCTCACCTCAGTCGTGGTACTGAGGGTGGAAGAGAGCGCTGGTTATTCATTCCACTCACCAACAATTCCTGCCGGACCTGAGACTCGAACCCACGACCTTTGGGTTACAAGTCCGACTCTCTGTCCATTAGGCCATGACTGCCCCTGTCATATACCATATAAGTGTCAATTTAGCTTGGCCATCATATTCTGACAGTTAATTAAAATTGTAATAATATTTCACAATATTACTGTTTTTCCTTCATTTTTGATATATAGCAAATAAATGCAGCCTTGGTGATTTAAATTTTTTCCAAACATTCGGCTGCTCAGTAAGGACATTTGAAAAGAAATGATTAAGGAGTGTTAAAAAGTTTTAATGTTACTTTCACATAACAAAAAGTAGTAGTTAAAATCTGCTATAATGAAAATCAACACCTCAGGCATAAATGTTTCCAAAGCTGCAAAAACCAGACATTTACGGGGGTGAGAGAAATTGATTTGTGATTTCATTACCTTCACAGGTCACATCTAAAATAAACAGCGACAAAGGAAGCCAAACTCAGTAAAGCAAGTAACACAATGAGGGAAAGGGACGATCAGCTTTCAGAAATCACAGCAGGAACTCTAAGCGAGGGAATTCTCCTCAAAGATTTCCTGTGATGGAAAGGAAAGGCTTGCAGACCCTACGGCACACAAGGGGCTGATGGGAGACTCTGATTTGACACAAAGCAGTTCTTGGGGCACTCCACAGAACTGCCACATACAATCAATATTACAATTCTCACCTAATACAACCCCATTTTCCAGCAGCTACAACCATTTTTTTTAGTATCATCTATCCAAAGAATCTCAAGAAATGCTAACGTTCTGTGTACAATTAATACAATGAAGCTAGTAAACAGGTAAACAGCTTTCCCTGCAACACCAAACACTGTAAATACCAGCTGCTCAATCATCTCATAAAATAGATTTAGTACTGGATGCTGATTGGTCAATACAGCATTCCTAAACAAAGGATAAAGTAACAATGATGACAACTGTAGCTACTATGTTAATGTAGCTACTATGCATTTCACTGTGGATCATGCATTGAAAACATTTTTTTTTACTGTTTCCATGACATCCTGTGGTGTAAAGACTGCACTCAGTGAGTTAAAATAATGTTTTAATAACATTTCTGATCTTAACACTTCCATTGCTCAGTAACTGTTCTATCAAACCAATAAGGCAGAGCTATATTGTGAATATATAAGGTCTCTATTACCTTACTGTTTTAATATAAGCTTGCTACAACGGGCCTCAACGTACTTTCATTAAAACTGCATTAAACCTGCTTTGCTATAAATCAAATGCCAATATACATGAATAATAGCAGTGTGTCTGTGGCAAACCAGCAAAGCTGAATTGGAAATTTTAAGTTCCATATTCATCACATAGTTGTAAACGAGATTCAAATCGATGATGAAATGACTTGAGTCATTGGTGACTTGGTGATACAGCAGATTGTCCATCAAAAATGACAAAACACTCAATTACAATGCATTAAGGGACTTCTATATAGCAACAGCTAATGACTGTTTATGAACAGGATGCCAAATTGCCTTTAACAACTAGTTTTGAATAACGATGAAAAGATAACACGGCGCCGCCCGTTAAATGCATATTTCACCGTCTGATGCTTTGCACAGCCGCAGTGATCGATGCGTGATTTGGAACGCACAAATCAAGTGACCCTCGACAAGCTCTTAATGACAACAAATGAGCATCTCACCTCGTTCTTCACCGATCGCTCCGTTTCTCATCGCCCATACTAGGCTGTCATCAGACCCAATATCACGATCTTATTAAAACAAATGAGCTGATCTCACAACAGTCTGCTCCAGATCCCTGTGATGTAATTTGGTCATCTGACTAGGTTAGGCTCAGAGGAAACAAAGTGATGACTGGAATTCGATAGTAGTTTCGTCAAATTTATGAGCATGGCTGCTTAAGTGACACTAAGTTGTTGATGAATCCTTTTTGTGATTTCCGCCATTGTTAGCACAAGAATGGGATCGAATTTTTCATGTCTGTAAGCATGAAATGAGCAGAAAATTACAATATCTGGAGATGTAAGAAGCAATAAAAAATATAATTGATAAAATAGGCCTATATAGGCAGGTAGTCCAAAACAAAATGAAAAATAAATTCTTCTTTAAACTGAAAATAAATGGAGTTTTTTGGATTTTCTAGAGACAGACAGACAGATAGATAGATAGATAGATAGATAGATAGATAGATAGATAGATAGATTAAAAGCATTAATTATAAACATGCAGAATTTTTCAAGCCTATATTTATTCATGGAGTTCATAAAAGTTCATACGTGCTGAATGAAGAGAGAACGTGCATAAGGTTCAAAATACAATACTCTCAATGAGAACCTTTCACTGCAATTTCACCTCGCTCGCCACCTTCCTGCGTCTTAAACAGGGACCTCACGGTGATGGGGACAGTGAGAGCGGGAGCGCAAGTGAGAGACTGAGAGAAAAAGGGGAACATTAGCACAGACAGACACTGCTACTCCAACACACTGGGAAGTGATGGAAAGAGAGGAAGAAGAACGTGAGCGAAGACTGGAGCCTCCGCGTTTGACATGTGGAGACATCAAAGCCGTGGAGGTGGAGAGAAAGGCAGAGGAGAGCTCATTAACATCGACATGCCAGTCTCTGACACGGCACCATGACACCATAATTACTGCCACGCTCGATAGTCCTTCAGCTCCACCCTCACACTGCTCCAGACAGACAGAGAGAAACACAGACGAAGGAAAGAGCCAGAGAGATGACACCCATATACACCCATGCAAAATGCTTATTTATAATACTATAAAAAATCTAGGGCCCTGGCCTTTGTGCATATGCTACAGACAAGTCATGGTGCTTATTTGGGAAATGCAGGTTTGAATCTGGTCTAATGGTGTGTTCAAGTCATGTCAGAAAGATAGTATTTATGAGTCGAATATACATCAGTTGCACCAAAATTTGGAATTACAAGTGGGAAACTGAACTTTCCTGAGATTGAAGGTATATTTGTTGAAATATTTTTTATAATTATTTTTCTTTCTTTCTTTATTTATATTTTTATGATATATATATATATATATATATATTTATTTTATTTACAATAAAAAGTCAAATATACAATCATATTCTACAAATACATATACGAATTCGGCTCCTTCATAAATAAAAAATTATTTCATTTATTTATTTATTTTCTTTTATTTATTTTTTGGTAGAAAAGGTACATTATCATCTTAATAATAAATTAAATCCAGTTATAACAAAAAGATACACTTTTTTTTAAATACACTATTATTAATAAAATACTATATATTTTAGTGCATTGCCATGAAGGAAAAAAAAACATTTCTTGGGTGTTTTGAATTGTTGCTACGCAGTTGCAAAGGTGTTCTGAGAAGTGTTTAAAGTAGTTGTAGGGCATCAATAAATCATTGCTAACGTATGCTTGGTAAGAGTGACTTTTGATTTGTAGTCGTTTAAATAAATAAAATAAAATGTAATTATTATAAGCAGATTTTTTTTTTTTTTTGGCGAGTCTGGTTGCATATGTCTCCAGAATAATATGATATGAGGCATCAATCATGTCATTCACGTCAGGCAGTACAGTTAAATATTTTCCCTGTAATGGTATAAAACTTTATTCTAACTAACAAAGTATATATGCAGTGTTTTGCGGTTATGACTCTCATACTGTAAACGCTTTCCTGCGGACCTGTCAACGGAACAGCACTATCCATTTCCCTTCCATTGTCCCTACATGACAGCGCTCTCCAGATTTGAATGCAGGCCAGAAACCTGACCACAGCGTGCCTGAGGAACCTTAGAAAACAGCTCTCTGCACACTAGACTACAATGCTGACATTTTGAATGGAGCGTCAATAGACAGGAGCGTGCCGGAATTGCATGCATGGCAAAGCAGACACAAAAGAGAGGCATGGCAATATAATTAACATTTAGAGGGGGAAAATGCAGTATGAGACATTGAGAGCACAAACACGCACAAAGACGACAGCCGGCGCAATAAAAGGCCATGTTGACAATACATCTCAACCTGGAGGAAGGAAAAAATAAAAAAGGAAGTGTTTTTTTAAAGCCAGACTGAGCCGGTACTGCTCGTACCATAAACATGCACGCGTCAAAGCATATGTCGCATAAGCTGTAGCAATTACAGCAGAAAACACGTTCGCTTTAGAACAACAATGACATGCGCCGTCGTTGCCATAGTAAGATCAATCACTACACTCTCTATTGATCTACGAGCTGATGGCTGCATTAATTAGGACAGTTGGGAACAATTACTCCATTAAATCAAAACATCCACAAATGCTCACAAAAAGTAAAGCAAAACCCCCAGGGTACATTCATTAATGTGATCAATTTGATTCACAGGATGGAGTAGACCTTCACTCACCTTGAACTTTGACCTCTCAGACTAAACTGGTTATTGTCACAAAAGAAATGATTGATGATCATAGTCAAAAGGCCTGTCATGGTTAAATGGAGGACTAGCAAATTAAGGACTTAAGAAAAAAGGGAGTTCATTCATGTAAAACATTCACGTTTCCACATTTCCTAAATGATTATGAGCCTTGGTCACCCTCTACTCCAAAAAGGCGCCAGTGTCTTATTTTGGATGCTTTCCGTCACCTCACACATTTTTTTTTTTCCTGTAAAACGAAGACCTAGAGTTTGTTGTGATTGACAGGCCAATTAATTTGCCAGTCTTAGTCTAGAGTTGGAGTCACAGAGCTGTAATCAGACGAGAGCGGACGTGATGCTAACAAAACCATGGGTTACCTTGCACTGGTCTGCAGCTCCTTCCTTTGCTAAAGAAATTTGGAAACATGAATGTCATAATGGAAATTATTACATATCTACGTAACAATTGCAGTCAGGTTGTGGAGATTTTGATGTGAATAATCTGTAATATTTTTGTTTATACATACCATTATATATTACATTTCTGTCATGTAATTTTGGACAATTTTGGATCACTGATATGCTGGACTTTATGATAAATATATGATAAAAGGGGGAAAAAGCAGTGGTGAAAATGGCACAGCAACAAAGCCTTGTGCATTTTAATCAAGTCAATGTGCCATTGCTGGAAATACTAAATACTTTTTTCATTAGAGACAAAAGCTCATAAATGAAAAAGCTGATGCACAAAACAAATGCATTGCTTAGCATGTTTCCTCCACGTGTCAGAAGCATGCACCTGTCTTTCATTCCCGCGCTCTACCTTCTTCCCTGCTGTATTTGCAACCTGTTCAAAAGTAAATTTCTGCTTCTTTTGCGTTCTCATCTCCATATTGCATGTCTTTGAGTGGAGCCATGTTCTATGCTGTGTGAATTGTGAACAAATGAAAGGGCTCCCTGAGGCACTGCTGCTCGGTCTTATTCTTGGCACTTCACCATCATGAATTCTCACAGAAGACGGATTCCAAAAGCAGAAATGGAGAGAAAGAAGAAAGAAGGGGGGAAAAAAGAGAGCAGGGAGAATGTAATTGAACTGCCATGAAAAATTAGCATCACCTAGCTCCTAAACCAGCTCTATGAGGTACTTAGTGAAAAAAGGCCATTTGGACTTCAAACCATAGCATCAACTGCCAGATTTCATGCCACCTTTGTTTACGAGCCTGAAATTGATTTATGGAGGAGAAAAAAAAAAAAGAACGAAATGAAAGATCTGTGTAGAAATTGACCCTATGGCGGTTCTGGTCCGGATGCACACGATTGGTCAAATGTGAAATCCTTATTATCTCATTTAATCAAGATGGATGAAGAGATGGCTCAATATCATCTGAGCCCAAGAGGCCACATGGAACGACATAAAAGCATCGAGCCCTACCTGAAATCCCATTAGGTCCAAAATAACACGGCCGACCAATGAGAACACATCTTGTACATCTGTGGGCCTTTAGAACAAATTTGGACAGATGGTTTTTGGATGGTGCTTCATCTGAAGCAGCTTTGGCAGAGGATTTCATTAGCCACAATGGGTCAACAGATCCTGCTAATGCTTCCATCGGATGTTAGCGTCCTCTTAACATAACCCTTCATTGAGCAAAGAAGTTCTCCTTCGCCTACATGCACCTGGATGTGGACGAAGTGGATGCTTAGAGTGCTACAAACGCCCACGTGTTTTGGCAATCTGTGGGAATATTCGCGGTGCATCCAGACCAAACATCCCGAGCAGGCAGAGAGAGACTTTTTTGTTTTGGCTTTTAAAGCAGTCAACACTGCTGCAAAGCTGACAGCAGCTTTTTATTCACTCACCACCTCATTTCAGAGAACAATGAGGATCATGAAAATTGCAGGGAGCGCTAATTGACTGGCTTAGATGACTGGCGTGAGGCGCTAGCGCCGCTTGTCTGGTATCTGCTAACGTGTGCACACACACACACACACACAACACTTTCTCTCTCATTCTGTCAATGGTAACACTAGGGGCCCTCTGATGACAAAAACTTGCCAGAGACAGCAATGACAGAAGCTCAATTAATATCATAGCAGCGGTAGTTTCAAAGACGAGAGCACCTATCTGTTCACTCCGGGCATATGGGCTACAGACAATGCTGCTGACAGGTTAAAGCAATTACACTGAGGGGATCAGATAATTGGATATTTTGTATACCAAAGCAGGGGAGAGGGTATTAATATTGTGCACGCTGATTTATGAATGACTTGTATTTTATTATTTTAAGGAAACAAAATTACACATTCTGCCATTACTCACCCTCACGTCGTTCTAAACCTGTATACTGTATTATGAAAGACATAGAAAATAATTTCTTTTTTTTGATGATTTCTTTAGTTCATACAAATGACATAGTCCATAGTGAACATGCCAAGCAAATAAATAAATAAATAAATATAACTAAATAAATGAACAGAATGAATATATTTGTAATATATTTGTTTTCATAAAGATCTCTCTAAAGGTCTCCAAAGCATTTTAGCATTTTAGATACTGTCAGTGTATTGTCAGTGTTACATGTGAATACTTATGAATACTAATGAGATCAGGCAGGCCACGGAGACTGCCAACAACATTATATAAAGAAAAAAAAAAAGTTGTGTAAAGATTATACAAAAAAATGTTCTATTTTTGTGTTCTGTGCAGAAAGAAAGAAAGAAAGAAAGAAAGAAAGAAAGAGAAAAAAAGAAAGAAAAATTATAGGTTTGGAACGGCATGATAAATACTACTGCTTTTTTGTAAACTATTCTTTTAACAGGCTAATCATGGCAACCTCTGGAGAATCCTCTCTCACTGAGACAGATGTGTCAATCAGTGCAAATCAAAAAAACAGCAAGCACATATTAACAAATGAAGGCAACGAAAGAAACGAAATGCTTTGAAACTACACCACACACACAGATGCTAGAGCTCAAAAGCCTGGCCTCAGGTGACTAAAGTCTTTAATAATACACTATGGGATACCATAATCCATTCTGAAACTTTTTTTCAAGTGCTTCAGTCATAAATCCTCCATTATCCCTTCTGCCTGTTTCTCTCACCCCCATAAAATGTCATTTCTGTCAGTCGATCAGCTACAAGAAAGGCTACAGTTTGTTTAAACAATACATCACCACATACACTGACATATGTGAGCCATCCCAGCGGACTAGACATAAATAGAAACAGCTAACAATATAAATAAAATATTCTTTGATGTTCAACAATAAGATATAACAACATAGGAATATGAAATGAAATGAGGTGAGTACATATAATGACAGAATTTACATTTTGGGTTGAACTATTCCTTCAAAGAGGTTTTAATCCCTATTGGGAACAAAGCCACGAGTTCTTTGACAGATAAAGAAGATGGGAAGTTTTGGTTTCTTTGGAGCTTCCCTACATTTGCAATTTAGTTCAAAGTTACAGACCTTTTTCATCTAGCGTTTCATTATTTTCTTGCCTTTTGTTCCTGCGTATATAAATTGAAAATTCTGAAAGAAAAGAAAAAGAAAAAAAAACAACAACAAAAGCAATCCTTATGACTTGTCCTCTCTCTTTACCTGAAGATGACATATTCAGCAACGGGCAGAGTGGAAAAAGAAAAACTTTGAAAGGGTTTTCATCGTCTCGTACTGAAGATGTATGACTGGCGTAACATGAGAAAAATGAATTCCCAACGGAGCGGGTTATCAATATTCAACAAGTGTACGGTAACTGTCCTCCCACTATACCCACCGGATCCGCCTGCCCGTGACTCTAAAGATCACTAAGGATGACGTGCTGCACATCAGCAATGAAGGGATGCGGTGAAGGAAAAAAAATGAGGTGAAAATATGGCCCAAGCATCTCAAAGGAGTCTCATTACACCACTCGCTCGTTTCATTTTCTCCTCTGTATTTTCATTTTCCCTTTTAGCTCTTTGTGTTGGGGGGTTTCTGAAGCCATCAGAGGTTGAGAAGAAAAAAGAAAAAAGAAAAAAAACTTCACACCAGCACAGAAACACAAGCAGCTTTTTCTGACAAAATCCAATGGATTTATGACAGTTACAACTAAAAAACAACCTCTTTAGTGAGCCCGTCTTTCACTCTGATCTCCGACGAAGACACACCAATTTAAAGGTAGCATACAGAGGGCAGAACCAGGTCAAGCTTGACCATCTGCCTCAAACGATTTAGCCGTCATTCACAGGGAGACCAATTTCCTGTCACCTGCAGCCATTTATTATGAAGTTATTACAATCAAAATCACCATGGATGATCTGGAGATAACTTTGTGTTACAAAAACAATAGTGGGGCATCTGTCATTTTACTCACCCTCATGTCGAAACCCATATAACTGTCTTTAGTAGATCACATAAGAAGATTTTTTTTTTTTTTTTGAAAATGTGGGGGGTCATTGTACATACAATGAAAATCAATGAGGTCCACTGTTGATTCAGACCTCACTGACTGTATTGTATGGACAAGAACAGTTTTCGAAATATCATCATCTGTGTTTCACAGAAGAATCAAAGTCATACGGGTTTGGAAAGACATGAGGGTGAGTACATGATGACAAAACTTCCTGTCTGTAATTACTCACCCTCATGTTGTTCCAAACCCCTAAGACCTTTGTTCATCTTCGGAACACAAATTAAAGATATTTTTGATTAAATCTGAGAGCTCTCAGACCGCTGATGTCACATGGACTATTTTACCGATGCCCTTGTTTCTGGACCTGGGAACATTGCAGTTGTGCTGCTGTCTATGGAGGGTCAGAGAGCTCTCGGATTTAATCAAAAACATCTTAATTTGTGTTCCAAAGATGAACAAAGGTCTTACAGAATTTTCATTTTTGGGTGAACTAACCCTTTAAGGCTTGATTAAATTTGACCAAAATGTTTTTTTGGTTGACCAAAAAATTGGTTTGTTTGATAGTCTGAAACATCTTTCACCTCAGGTAGAAATAACCACATAAAAAAGTAAACTTAGGACTTAGGACTAAACTTACTATATTTTACAGTACATTTTAATCAGATTAATCAGAGGTATTCAGACTGATGATGGTGGTGATGATTATAAATGCAATTTGCATACAAATTTAGAAAAAAAAAAAAAAACATGACAGTGTGGGGTAATAAAACAGACTAGGGGGGCAATAAGATCTGGGTCAGGAAAATTTACCAAGTGTGAAAACAGCATGAAAAGTGTCAAACAAGAATGATACCTAAACAAATTTCACACTATTCTCTTTAATGGTTATAGATTTGAGGATCCCGCAGGGTGACAAAGTACCTCAGTCCTGCTGAGCAGTTTTTATATTCTCGTTCAGAAGCTCCTTAAATCATTCGAAGGCCTGAGAGAGCTCGCCAAACAGTGTTTTGGATGACTGTTTCAAAGTTTCCTGTGAATGAATTTCCAGTCTCCTCAGCCTCTGACCTCTGCATGGACCTCATTACTGAAGTTGGCATGTCTGATCTTTGACCTCAGTTCCTCTGAGTCTCTATCAACTTTAAATGAGGGTTATTCATATATCTCATACATTTTCTCTCTGTGAATAGACATTCAGTATGGCAGACCACCTTAAAGGTCCATTCACACCAAGAACGATAACAATAATGACAACTATTTTGGTATTCACCAATGGACACCAGCGGATACTGCTCTGTTTATCTAACAAGCACACGCCAAGGTTATGTCGTCTGCCACTTTAAATGCCCAAATTCCTTGGGTGGCTTTAAAACTCTGACTGGCTCTGTTTTTTTTATCATTTATCAGCTGGAAAAAAATAACGTTTTGAAAATGATTCCAACCAGACATGTAGCATCTTGGCAAACAGCAGTAATCAAGCAAGTCTGCACAAGCAGTGCACAATATCTTTGTTAAAGCTGCTCAAACTGAATCTCTTTGCATAAAACTTGCCTTAACCAGCACAAACACTCAACACTCACAGAAGACTGAAACAGTTTCCTGGAAATTGCGTTTAAAACGAAGAAATGCTCTCTATACATCGTGCCTTTCCCTGTTTTGGCCCTAAACGAGCATTGCTGACACACCGATTAATCAGGCCACTTGTTTACCACATTAAGAAGCTTTCGTACAGGCATTTCTCTTGTGTGAGACGAGTCATGCGGGGTAGAGACAGAGAATGTGGAAAAGAAAAAAAAGACAGGCAGAGAAGTGGAGATTCATCTCTTCGCGGCGGGTAACGGCGCAAGATTTACGATCTGCACAACACTCGCCACATTTCCCTGTCCCTGCCAGACGACAACTGCTTCATTATCATTTTAAATTGGGCTTTTTGTTTCCGGCGACATGAAAACAGCAGCAGGGTAATTGAAAAGTAAACTGCCGTTCGCCAACGACCTCTACACAGCATCCTAATCTTCACACAGTAGAGAAGACAAGAGAAAGAGAGAGTGAATTTTCTACCAATAGGGTATAAACTCAAAATATTAAGCAGATTTAAAAAAAAAAAAAAAAAACAATTGCTTAGTGAAAGGAGCCTTAACATTCAGAAAATGTTGATTGATTGTCAACCTTGCTACAGGTCAAAATAAATGTAGTATTTAATTTGACCCCCTGAGGTTGATAGTCAACACTTGTCACTTATTTTATATGCTAACTCTCATTTATTATTATTATTATTATTATTATTATATTTTAGATGTTTACAATTTTTGCAAGCTACCCAAATGTCTAAATTTAATTTACAACCCTGTGTTATTTTTTTAGAGACATTATATAAGCAACATATTTAAAATGAATTTATACAATAAAAAATGGGAATGGATATAAAAAAAGAAGTTGATAATCAAGACTTGTCACTTGTTTTATATGCTTCATCTTCTTATATGAATCGAATTTAAATAAATTCACAGAATTAAAAAAAAATGGGAATGGATAACAGGGTTGGATCATAGTTATTAACAAATGAGTGAATGATCATATCATATCATATCATATCATATCATATATTCAGGAAGAATATCCAGGAAGATAATTGTATTTATTTATTTATTTTTTATGAAACTCCTTTAAACTGCTATGTTTTGAGAGTGAACAAGATAAATACAGTTCGAAAGGAGGCGAGAGAGACCGTGTGAATTAATATGTACATTTTAAGTCAGTCAGTGGGCATTTATGTAAATGAATGCAAAAGCTCTGCCAGTGAATGATTGTGAAAACCTGGAGAACGAGAGAGAGAGGGAGAAAAAAAAAAAGCAACATAGAGGACTAAGTAGTGACAGCAGGGGGACGCGCCAGTGTGCCTGGAGGTGGCAGTGTGCATTAGTAAAAGTGTCTTGTCTGCAGGCCAGGTGTATTCATGACCATTTTACACAGCCCATTTCCTCCTTAGTCACTCCTCACAGCACAAAGCCGCAGAAGAAGTCCTGTTATTACAGGAGCTGTTAGCCAACATATCCTCAGCGCCAGGGCTCACATATCTGCTCGTCTCAGTCCCCCCCGCAACCCGACAGTCGGCCGAGGCTAACTGTGTGAGGAGGTCCGAAATAAATAATTGACACAGTCGGCTTTCGGATTGGGCAGGGCGTCTGACAAAGGCTAAGATTAGCCACCGTTGCTCCTGACAGATGGGAGGCAGTTGTCAGAGGAAGGAGAGGAGCAGAGGAGGATCAAATGTCAGCTCATTACAAACTCACATTGCTCTTTTTGCACCTAACATCCATTTAACCTTTCACTTCCGCACACATGCCTCATGCATACCGACACCAGCGGCTCCTTTATCGAAGAAAGGTATCATTTACTTCTGCGTTCTAAATGCAACAACTCAAAACTGTATGCTAACACCTATAAACACAAAACACTAGATTCAAGCATCCCATAAACTCTCTCCACAACAAAAGAATCATCCTCTTAAACTATAATAAGTATTTTGTCTGAATTTATTGTCAGCAAACCTTAAAATTCAGAACAAAAACTAGCATACTGTTTTATTTGTCTCTCCTTGATATGGCCAAAAGTATGTTCTCAGTGAAAATAAAATGTGACCTATAGGCCAAAATAAACATTAGTATCATAGTTGCTGTAAACAATGGATTGCATGTCTCGCATGACAACAAACACAACACCAGCTCTCCAACCAAACCCAAACCTGAGGCGCTGATTGTTCTAAATTTGATCAGCTGCTATCCTATACATGTCTGTGTTTAACTGAACACACACAAAAGGACTAAAAAGTCCAGCCTCTTAATTTCCTTCCCTGCTAAATTATAATCATAACACTGCTACATTAACCAATTAAGCTTATGAGAGCAGCATATAAGAGCTGCTTATTACAAATACTAAATTGTCCTTAAAATAATCCTACATAATTCTAAAAATAATCATAAGAAAAGATATAATTGCAAATAATAAATCTTAAAAAGTTTCTCCAAAAACTGAAGGTTTGTCCAGTATGCACTTTAAAAAAAGAAAATATGCAGTTATTTGCAATAAAATAATAATGCATGTACTTTATTTCCAAAGCATATCATTTGATAATAAAACTTCCTCTGCAATTCCTCGGCTATTTTATAATATCAAGCAATTTATAATACAGAGGCATGCAGGCATAAATACAAACTGAAAGCAAAGATGATTTGCAAGGCCATAGACCAGAGTTTAATGCAACAGTCAGCAGCTATTTTATGGTATAAATGAAGAGAGTTCTAAGAAACCAAAACTTAACATTTGTAAACAGAATTATTTCACTTCAGTCAGATGAAAAAAAAAATGAAGTGGCTAGAACAGCTGTGCAGTCAGTGTAGCTTCTAGTTAAATGCCTACCATATGTGTTTGTTTATAATAAGAGTAATGTATTAAAACGGTTTACAGTTGAGTTGGAACTGGTTGAACTGGTTGATGCTGATTTTGTAGTTAGTTGAACAGTAAACGAACAGCTTGATTTTTGTTTTCAAGTCCCCTTCAGGCAGGTCAGAGAAGATTGCCACCGAGTTCAAACAGTTACAGTTTTGGTGCAGTCCAGAGCGAAAGAATTACGTCGCTTGATCAATTCACCTGCTAAAAGACCAAAAACATCCTACTACTCTATGCCAAGAACCAAAACTGATTTAACGTTCTGCATCTGGTTCGAAAAGTTCAGTCCAACCTCCATAATCTTCCTCTTCTTCTGTTTTAGCTTCAGGGATCAGAACATTGAGATTAGCAATGAATTCTATTTCAAGTCTCCATCAAACGTCAGCGTAGGAGAAGGATCAGAGGTCTCTATGGGATTATGAGCTCTGCTTCAAACGTGACACAAACACGTACCGGCTAGAACTGTCCGAGCAGACATCGGAAAATCTTGCTCTTTACATCCAACGTGCGCCATAAAATAACAACCTGACGTGGGTTTGGAGGGCTTTTTATGTGGATATGTCGCCTTTTGTCCTTCTTAAAAATACCCTCAGTGTTTTGATGCTTCCTTTATTTATGACTACAAAGAACAGCATTGTGGGAGTGAGGAGAAAAATAATACTTGGCAGACCTTCTTAAAGCGTGCTTTTGTATTTTTTCCTTAATAAAACCCTATTCAGCACAGGGGTGACAGATAACAGGCTGTTTGTATACACAATAAACAGCCATATTCCACATTCGCCAGGCTTTGATTCTGTAGCGCTGATAACTTGCATGCATGAGCTATCAACCGAAGCCTGAAAAATCAGTCTTTACAGTCCCCTAATGAGCTCATAGCCAGGCCCAATCTCAGGGTGTGATGTGAATCGCAGCGCTAACCATGCGGGAGAGCCGTCTCTAAAGGGATACAACAGTAGCGGCTTTAGAAAAAGAGGAAGAAGTTAAAAAAGGGACAGAATCCATCATCAGCCACCCTACACCAGTGCTGAACTGTGAGCGACCTCAGAGGGCTGACCACAGGGAAGCAGAGAACAATATGCTCGCTGGCTTTTTCTGTATGCTTTGCCCTGCGTCCTTCCGTGTTGTTTTTTCGGCCGCCTCATGCTGGGTGGAATGACGGACGCGGTGCAGAAGGTTGGGGTGTCAAATCCATCACGGCTGGCTAAAAGAGGGGGGCTGATGGGGAGTAAGGTGGTCAGCAGTTTTCACTAGATCCATCATGCAGTCGGTCGCACTCGGAAAAAGGCATCACAAATGAGACTGAAAGGAGGAGGCCAGAAGGATGTAATCATGGAGAGTTAAATCAACGGTTATTGACACACTGGAGCCAATACGGCAGCTCTTGTCTAGGGTATTCAAAATAGAAGACTGTGTGTTTGATGCAGTGATTAAAGGAATTTGAAGAACACCAAAAAAATCTGTGAATGACAAAAATATATAAAATAAATACATAAAATACAAAATAATGTAAGAAATAAAACAAATACCTAAAGAAATTCAAACACAAAAAATAAAAAAATAAATATGACTGTAGAAACCTGTGTTATAACTGTGTTATTACTACTAATTACATTTGCTAGAGAGAAATAGAGAAAAAAAAAAACTTTGCTGCATATAAATGCAACTATATGCAAAATTGGTTCTGCGTATACCAGAAACGGGTGGATATTCAGATGCTTTTATCTGTGATTTCACAGAGCTTTTTTCTTAAATCGATACATTTTCTGCCCAGTGGTTTACCTACAGTACTCTTTCCAACCTGGCAACTACGCATACGCTCTCTCTACATTACAGAAAAACGCTGTTGAGCTGACAACTCTGGGGAAACATGTAAGTTGGAGTTTAGTGATTTCTATTGAGATATTATATAAAATATATATAAAAGTATAATACATCCAGTTTTCCTTCACACGATTATTTGCACCATTTCCTGTGACTAAATCTGTGCGCAAATCATGCAAGTTGGCGCTCTCCTGATTTGTGCTTACGTGAAAGTACAATTCTGATCAAGTGTAAAAAAAAAAAAAAAAAAATATGACAATAATCGTATTATATGTTTGAGCAAAATAATTTTGATTAACCGTTTAACCATTATCATACACCTCTACTAGGGTACTAGAGGAATCATGATATTTAATATAATGATTTTTAAGCAAATTTACTTGAAAAAAAGAGAATCTCTCAAACAAAAACTGGACTGGCATCTACAGGAAATAGAATGGAGTGATGAACAAACTGCTTTTTTCCTGTATTTTGGACTGAAGGAACCACAACGCCATTCCAGATCATTCCGCCCCAATTCAACCTCTCGTTTGAAGACAAACTGAATAGAGTATGAAACAGTGCTGTAGCTCTTTGAGTCATAAAGAGGAAGTCTTTATGTGAAGGGAATGAAGCAAAACTCCACAGGAACCCAACCCCCTGCAGATGATCCAAATTAGAATTGTATACATTTTCTGGGGGGATGTGTTTTGGCTGTATGTGGCATTGTAGGCTTGTAGAACAGCACTATTCTTGGCAGATACACTAAGAATATAACAATGCATCATTTTTTACTTGTATTTTTTTAGTGAGTGCTTATGCAACAAAACTGACAGCCATTGACACTCATGCATGACAAACAAATGTGACTTCAATACAGAAACAGCAACAGGAAAGCACACACTCAGCATTTCATCCTGATTAGCTGTGTTTAACGCAGCTGAAAATGGCCTACATTTTCCAACCTAGAAAATGGAGCTGTGTCTGTTAGTTCATACTGTATACTGTTAACCAGAATATTTCGCAAATAAATCATCGTTTCACTGGCTTTCAATGCTACAGCAAGCCGCAAGATCATTTGTCAAGCAAACCAGCCAAGGAGACTGGGGCGAGAAGCCAAGGAGCCAGCACAGACTTCGACCTCTGACACTAGCAAAGCAGGACACTGTCCAGAGAACATCACCACACAACATACTAACAAGACGGGCATTTGAATTTACAAAGTCACTCAGTAATGATTGATAGTATCATACATTTATAATTGGGTCTGCTGCACTGTGCTGCCTTCATAAGGGTCTAGTAGTTTATGACTGATGATGATACACAAGTTCTGAACTAATGGATACTATATGGATTATAAACTGATATAAAACTTAAAACATTCTTGTACTACTTAAAGGTAATATTTTAGGGTTTTGTATGCCTATGTGACAACAATTAAAAAACGTAAAGTCAGCATGAAATTAAAATTTGGGTCACTTTATTTTAAAGTCCAATTTGAGCTATTAACAAACCATTAACTACGATTTTGCCTCAATAAACTCCTAATTTGCTGCTTATTAATAGTTTTAAGGTAGTTGTTAAGTACTAATAAACAGCCAATATGTTAATAATAGGCAAGCTAATAAGCAAATAGTTAATAGTGAGAAATGCTCCCTATACTAAAGCGCTACCAAAATTTGTTTTCTAAATGCATGTTATAGAACTTATTGTGAACATTTAATTTGTGCATTCATTCATTCATGCATTTTATTTTATTTTATTTTTTCATTAAATTTTTTTGGACCTCACAATGTTTAATCAAGATATCAACTGGACCAACTGGGTAAAAAGTTAAGTAAAGTAAAGCAAAATAAAGTAAAGTAAAGTAAAGTAATAAATACACATTGAATTTATTCTGTGAAATATTTTGTCATGTATGCAATGTATACAAGAACTTTCTATTCGTTGAAAAAAATTCATCACATCCTCAAATGCACAGTCAACGGAAAATAATGCAAACTTGTCACAGTGACATCCTTCTTCTAAAAAGATTCTAAAAGTAATTTCTTTAGAATAATGCGCACTGAGACATGCAGAATATAAGATCAGGAACATTTGTTAAGACAGTTAATGGGGTCTATTTTGATGTCATGCTGTCTTTAAGAAAAACGAGGATGTACTA
Source organism: Tor tambroides (assembly GCA_021397915.2). Classification (NCBI taxonomy): domain Eukaryota; kingdom Metazoa; phylum Chordata; class Actinopteri; order Cypriniformes; family Cyprinidae; genus Tor; species Tor tambroides. The sequence goes on from JAFVLL020031927.1 coordinate 41,052, forward strand.
AGCAATGTCACGCATTTGGAAAAAAAAAAAAAAAAGAAAAATCCTCAAAATGTGACACAACAAAATGACCTCAACTGTAACAAACAGCTTTAGCAGCATAGCAGGTTCTGAATGCTTTGAAAGCTTCATTTAAGTCAGGCTCATTAACGAGCGCTTAGGCAGCAGAAAACAAACAGGTATGTGGCGCTAATGCTTTCATGTAGGAAGAAAGTGGGAAGAAAAAAGCAAAGAGGAAGAGAGGGAGAGTTGTTCTTAATTGCACTTCAAAATGGCAGCAGCTGGCAGACTGCAACAAAAAGTAGCCTGCAGTCATAATGCATATCATAGTCAGACAGAGAGAGACATTGACAGGAACCAAAAAGAGAGTGAAAGGGAACACCATTTTCATGAGCACAGCCAACACTGCGGGGGATCCTGATCTATGTATGCCCTCTTTATATATATAAAAAAAGACTATTAACAGCAATAAGCTTTCATGTCCCGGTCTGTGTTTTGACAGGGGAGATGAGTCCCAGACACAAACATGTAGCCTGCTGTGAGCTCGGAGACGAGCACATCCCAGAACTGCACCCTCGAGCTCAACGACTTCCACTGCAAAGGCCCTGGCAGGTGGCCAGACACACGGCTACAAACCCTCAAACCTACCCTACTATAAAGTCTCACCTCTACAATACCAAACACAAGCGTCTTATCCGAAATAAAGAAAATAGACCAATTAAATCGTATAATTGCTCAGCAAGCAGTCACTAATCTTATCCCACTCTAAACGCCTTGATCTGGCAGACGGGTTTTATCCAACAGAGTGTGCGAACGCTGTCATTTATTACGTGTTTGAGACGTTCGAAACGCAAATACCTCTCGTGAGCCTCTCTGACACCATGCCAGACGTTGCAGTGGTGCATAGATCAGAATTTGTGCTGCGCCATCCTGCACTTGACAAACCTCTAAAGCTCAACCACTTAAGTTTTTTTTAGGCGGCTTTGAGAAAACCCAGCATTTGTTTTTAAAACGTCTCAGTCACATCATTACACATCTGTAGCGAACATTAATTATACGCAGTTAGGTAATATCCTGCCACAGCTAATCCCTCTGGGAGCCATTTGACTCTCCAAAAAGTTACCTACTTATAACTTATCCGGATGGATCAATTTCACTGTGAAGGTAATGGGGTAATGTAATAATTACCAAAGCTTCTCTGTGATTTGGATTCTCTTTGAATTTTTTCCAGACTATGCACTCCTGTGCTGGTAAAACTTACAGTGTCTTCCTTAAAATGCCCTGGAAGATTAAGTACACACTGTAAAAAATGATCGTGATTTTAACGGTAAAAAACTGTGAAAATGCTACAGTAAAAACCTGTTAAATGGTTAACGGAAAGTTCCTATAAAATTTAAAGGGAAAAAACATAAACTGACATTCCCAGAATTCCCTGTGTTGCATTTCAAATTCTGTTTGATTTTGACGTTTTTTCTTTGTAAATAACTATGTTTCTTCTTAGTTTTTTCTTATCAGTTATGTTTATTAGGGTTGTATGTTACATCTAATATTGTTAAATTAATGTTTATTGCATATTTCAGTTTAATGAGTCTCACCATGATGGTGTTTAGTGTGTGTGTGAATGAAACTGCGCACCTTCTATATGTGCTATTAGTTAAAAGCTGCTTGTGATGGGCTTTGGTTCATCATGTGACTCTCATCACCACCCGCATTTGGTGGTTATCAGTGTATTTCAAAGGTACAAAACAGATTTCAGTACTTGAATAGTTTGGTATATTAACATTATATCAGTTAAAGAAATTACGGTATTTAACTATTTTACGGTATTTTTTACGGTAGAATTCCGGCAACCACAGCTGCCAGTTTTTTACCGTAAATTTTACGGATTTTTTTTTTTACAGTGCAGGTTATAGCAGTCCTGTGTGAACTGGCATGCTGGTAAAACGCATGTGAATCATCTTAAAGCGGCTCATGTCTAAGCTCTAGGTTGTGTAACTGTTGTTCTACATCAAGCACTTCAAGTGTCTCAAGTGGGTGTTGGCCAGTGAGAAAACACAAGAAAATGAAGTCACACTTCACTACATCTCAAAGGGATAGCACAGTTTTTAGCAAAATTTTAGCTTTTTTTTATATTGGTGCTTCAAATAAATGCCTTATTCAGTTTATTATTAAACTAAATAAAAGATTTCAAATCAATTTTGCTGTGTGGTCCAAAAGACTACTTTAAAGTCTACTTGATTTTTTTTTAATAGTTTATTGTCCAAAATTGAAATCAAATCATTCCAAATAATATCCAAATTAGCAAAGCTAGTGAGATCAGCAACACAAATGCGGATGTATTAGACAAGCCCATCATTGCATTTTCTACAGACGTTGCTTGTCCTCCTATGTGAAATGACGATAAACAGACATCCGTTGGACAGTAAATGTCCTTAAAATGTATCCTGTCCAAACAGAGCTTTAAGCAAGCAATACTCCCTCATATTCAAAAAGGGTGTGTTTTCCTAAAGCATATCACTGAGATAGCATTGTTTTCATTTGAATGTAAAAAATTCATTAAGAATTTTTACTTCTGGTAAACAATATGAATCCCAATTCAGTGAGTGTGAACGCTTGAATTTGTGCATAAAAATCTCTAATAAACATTGTGTTATGCGAAGGTGACTTCTGCATGTCCTCTCCCCGCAACCTTTCCTACTTTGAACCATGAGAAATAAAATAATGCGACATGAAATAGGGATCGGGCCACAGGCAAAATAAGGTGTCGCACTCCTACAAGAAAATGATCAAGTGCAAAGTCACACACAAATCAGATTTTACCATGGCGAAGAGGGGGAGGGAATAAACTGTGTTTTTATCTACAGTAGGTCATGGGGTCGGTCTGTCCGTGAAATACAGTTGCAAAACCGCAGTCACGCGTGTGTGAGCATATGCATACGTAATCATGCGCCTTAATTGCATGTGGGGGGAGCGGGTACTATAGAGCACAAATCTTACAAAACTTGTCGTGACAATATAATTAATCACAGCAGGAGTTTTAATAAATGCCCCGCACCGACGGCTGAACGGTCTACTGGGAGCTTATGTATTACA
>JAFVLL020031928.1:0-128202 GCA_021397915.2 Tor tambroides
AATCAACTATCGTGGGAGCGGCCTGTGCAGAACTACGTCATTCTGACAGGGCTCTCAGAACCACCTGATTTGAGAAAGGGGATTTTAAAATAGGGATTTCAAAAAAAAAAAAACACTGGGTGGATTTTTATTATTATAGGATGGATGTGTACACACACTTCCAACACACATTTATGTTCAAACAACTTGAAAAGTGAATTTTGCATCCGATGACCCCTTTAAGAAAAAAAAAGAAATATAGAAAAACAAATGTTTCTTGAGCAGCAAATCAGCATGTTAGAATCATGTGACACTGAAGACTGGAGTAATGATGCTGAAAATGTAGCTTTGCAATCACACTCTCTAAAAAATGCTGGGTAAAATATGGACAAACCCAGCGATTGGGTTGTTTTCAATCAACAGTTGGAACGGTTGGGTTAAATGTTTAACCCAACCTTCTGGGCAGTAAGCAAACCACTTTGTCAAAACAACCCAATCGCTGAGTTTGTCCATATTTTACCTAACGCTGGGTTGTATATAACCCAGCATTTTTTAGAGTACAGGAATAAATTACTGTATTTTAATCAAATAAATGCAGCAAATAAATGCAATAAAAGTGACTTTAAAAAACATTTGAAAAATCTTACTAAACCTGTCTTTTGTATTTTTTAATGTTGTAATGATTTTAATCTTTAGTGTTTTTTTTATTTATTCAGACAAAACCGTACTAAATTTTAATTTCGAACAAGACATGAAAAAATGACTGGATAGTCAATATCAGACAAAAATTTAATACTGTTCATCTCTAGTTATTTTTAAATATATATTATGCAGATGAATGGTAACTTACTCAGAAGCATGGTTTCTATGGTTGTGACTTGTCCATGACATTTGAATCTTCAAAATGTTCATTATACATGTTGAATCAAACCACTGCTCCCAGTCACCTCAGACAATGTTTCAGCAACCTAAGTAGAACACAGAAATGTCACACGATACCGTTTCACTATAAAATAAACGTCTGTCATATGACTCCACAACAATTAACAGACAACAAACTGGTTGTTCCAGAACCTATGCTTGTATTAAAAGATAAATATTCTCACCTCATATAAGTCTGGAGAGCGTCTTCTGCATGTCCAGTTCCAGCACATGTGCATGAACCTGTGTATGCATTAGAGTGGAAAGTTCTGCCGTGTCCAACCAGGGGCTTGTCTGGCTTTTTGATCATTTCCCCCAGCAGGAAGCCACTTCTACTGCTTTTGAGCAGCAACATCCTGAAGCCTTTCTCCTTCAGAACAAAAACACCCTCCTGCCTGCTGGCTATTATGTGAGGCAAAGATATGAGAGAGTCCAGGCTGTTCTTTCAGACGGAAGGGCCACTGAGAGACAAGCTGTAACACCCTTATAGTCGTTTCCATGTCCCCTGTGACACCCCTCTACCCCGCACCCCCCTGCTCTAGCTTACTGGCCTGCACTGGAATTTTGAATGGTGTATCTAATCAATGTAAAGCAAAGTTCCCTAACAATAGAAGTTTTAAATGCCAGTGTACATTTATGAGCCAAGTAATCCTAGGGAAATTTGGTTTTGTGATGCATACCTTGCATGCTTAGTTAAAACATGATTCATTTTTAAACATACATGTTTGTTAAGAGTGTTAGGAATGCTGCTGATTCACAACGGTGGAGGCTATATTCTGCAGATGTGAACATGTGGTAAATGAATGAAAGCAGGAAAGAATTCATGACCTGAGATAAGAAATACCAGGAAGTGGATTAGAACTGAAACAAGCAAAGAAGTTGCCGATTGAACCTTTAATGATGATTTAAAATACATTCACAGTTGGAGAGGGAACAATATCAAGGCTGACATGGAAATACATGTTGTTGGCTTCTATACAGACACTAGATTACGTTGATTAAAGAACATATAAAGTGTTGAGGATTTGGCGAATACACCACAAAAAGAACAGCATACAGTTTGTAAGAATTTAATACACAAAAAAGTACAACGATGGCTATACTTCATTATTCAATTTACATGAGTTTGAACTGTCTTAACCATAAAATTAGAAACATACTTGTTGATATCTCATCTGGTACTGATAATCCTGAAGTATTGTTTAACAATATTCTGGCATTGCATTTACAAGTTACATGTGGCAAGATCAAATATTTTCCTCATTCTGCAGTTGTTTTTGTAAACATTGGTTGTCGTAGTAATAAAACAAATTCAGGTTCACCAAGTGTGAGATTTCCATTTACATATTACATTCATGCATTTGGTAGACACTTATATCCAAAGCAAATGACATTGCATTCAAAGGTATACATTTGATCAGTGCATGCTTTCCCTGGAAATAGAACCAATTACCTTGGTGTTGCTAGCACCATGCTACAGGAATCACCTTAGAAGTACATGTTTTGTAACAGAGTTGGATATGCAAAAAAAATCTAATATTTGGCTGCTGCATTTAATTCAGTGTTTCATCAGCTTTTCAAAAAGTACATATCAAATGTTCAAGCTCAATTCATTCCACCTTCCTCTTTTTGATTGACTTCCTGCAACACAAAAGCTTGCAGACATATATTGAGGTCAAAAGAGCAATTACAGTGAATGTCAGTAGGAAAGCCAACACGTCTAGGCTATGATAAGAGTACCAAGGCAAGTTATTCCCCTCTGGGCGAAGGTGAGCTGCTCCTTTGTGTCTAATAACATACTCAATCCAAAAAGTGGCACTTTCAAGAGGAGTCAAGGGTTGATCGTGGTGCAGCTCTGACAGTTTGCGGACACTGCTTCGGTACAGTGGGTTCTCAAGGACATCTTTGAGGGCTTCGAGAAATTCTTGTGATGTAAGTGTTGCGACTTGAAGCACTCGAGCCGCACCTCGAACCTGCAGTCGCAGAACGTTGTCAAACTGGTCAAAGAGGAGCGGCAAAGCTAAGACGGGGACTCCATGGTAAATAGCTTCGTACATACCATTGGTGCCCCCATGAGACACGAACGCACGAGTCTTTGGATGGCCCAGTAGATCATTCTGAGGAAACCACTCTAGAAGTAAAGTGTTGTTTCCCAGAGTCGAGGGTCGTTCCCCATGGTACCTCCACAAGACTTTCTGAGGGATCTCAGCAAAGGCTGTAGCAATGGCCTCTGTGATCACTGCAGGAAGAGCGCCGACTACTGTTCCCAAGGACATGATGACTACTCCATGCTCCCCAGAGCTCTGCATAAACTCTTCCAGCTCTGCAGGAAGTGCTTGAGCCGGCTGACATTGAAAGCCGCCCATGTAGACAACGTTAGGCATGGAGGGCCGTGGAAACTCAAAAACAAAGTTCATTCTCATCAACCAAATGTCAGCAGATTGCTGCATTGACAAAAGATCAGTGCCGGGCGGGAAATGGCGTTCAAGCAGTTCACTGTAAATGGGCACGATGATATATTGCTCCTGGAGAAGGCTAAACAGATACCGTAGGAAATTTTCCGTCCGCTGTAGGAAGTTCATTTGGTCATGGAGCAATGAATTGTACATTGGGACGTAGGATGGAGGTGAGGGTGCAATTTGCATGTGAGCATCTCCTGCATTTAGCCAACGTACATTGTAAACCATGGGGAGGTGGAGGAATTTGGCTAACAGGACACCAGCTGGGAACGCAGGATCTGTTAGCAGCAGGTCAAACTTGGCTTCTCGCAGGCGTTTGACAAGTGCTGCATCGTCCAAAATGGCAGAAATCATTCGAAGCGCTCCATTGTGAAATACCTTTAGGACATTGGCGATATCTTTCTGCTGATTCAAGAAACGGAAGAAAGGCGACATCCTTTGTAGCTCCAGTGACCTCTCTATCAACATCTTGAAGTAGTCAGCGCCCACATCTTCGGTCTCCATTGGGTTGACCGTGATGGTGCTGTAGAGGGAAGAATTCTCTTGGATATACCAACTTTTAGATGAACGCACCACGGTTAGGCTATGACTGTGGCTGTGGAGTTTTCTCAAAATGACTTTCATGTTCACCCAGTGGCTGGCATCCTCAGGCCACACCAGGATATTTCCACCAAGACAGCAGCAGATCACAAAGAGTAGGCAAGTGAGTGAAGATAACTGTTTGGACTTCATTTTTCAGAAAGCTGAAAAAACAAAAAAGGAATGCACAAGATGTTTACAATATTACATCGGGGCATTTTATTCCAAAATGAATACATAGACATTTCACATATACATAAGACATTGTTATGGTAGCACATATGGTATGTTTAAAATGGACATATAAACAGGAAACTCTTATTGGGAGATTGAGGTTTATAATAACTCTTCTCAATGAGGCATTTTGGATTTGGGCAAATTACTACAAGATAATAAATCATTTATAACAACAATAATAATAATAAATAATATATTTAATTGTATTTTTTGTATTTTATTAAATTCTTATAATATTCTAATTTGTTTTACATTAAAAATGACATTATATATTACATATAAAATAAAAAAAACAACATATTTAAGCTACATAAACAGTAAGAGCTTACTAGAACAGTTGTAAATTTAATTTGACCATATAAATACAACCTTTCAAAATATCTTAATGTTTACCAATAAGCATTTTTTGAGAGGACATTAAAAGAAAAAAAAAGCTAATCTCAAATCAGAATGAGTGCATTTTTGTTTTCGTGTTGGATTCATCCTGCATCTACATCACTTCTGGAATTACCTGTTTGTGTTTTTAGATGATAATCCATTTGTGACCCTGAACCACAAAACCAGTCTTAAGCAGCAATAGCCAAAAATACATTGTATGGGTCAAAATGATTGATTTTTCTTTTATGCCAAAAATCATTGACATTAAGTAAAGATCATGTCCCATGAAGATATTTTGTAAATGTCCTACTGTAAATATATCAAAACTTAATTTTTGATTAGTAACATGCATTGCTAAGAACTTCATTTGGACAACTTTAAAGGCGATTTTCTCAATATTTTGATTTTTTTTTTCACTCTGATTCCAGATTTTCACATAGTTGCATCTCAGCCAAATATTGTCCTATCCTAACCATACATCAATGGAAATCTTATTTTTTCAGCTTTCAGAGGGTGTATAAATCTCAATTTTGAAAAATTGACCCTTATGACTGGTTATGACTGTGATCTTGAGGTAATAAGAAAAAATGCTCTGGAGTTCTTAAGTGTTCAGTACAAGATATCTGCCTCATCCTTAATGGCCAAGTCCTTACTGTTAGGAACTTGTCCCTTTCTCTTTCTTTCACTATAAAAAATGGCTTATTTTACTTAGAATTTCTGTCTTGTTTCTAGTCAAAATATCTAAAAATTCTTAAATCAAGATACTTTTACTAGACAAGCAAAATGACTTATATTTAGTCTTGTTTCCAGGGGGGAAAAACTAAATGAAGTGCATTTTGCTTAAAACATTTTGCTTTTACTTACTCCCACTGGCAGATAATTTTACTTGTTTTAAGCAAAATGCACTTAATTTAGGTTTTGTCCTCTGGACACAAGACTAAATATCTTAAGTTGTTTTGCTTATCTTGTAAAAGTAACTTGATTTAAGAATTTTTAGATATTTTGACTTGAAACAAGACAAAAATGCTAAGTAAAATAAGCCATTTTTGCAGTGTTCCTAAATCCCACATCCCCTCCAGCTCCTCCCATTGGCTTTCTCTCTTCATCAATCTGCCCTGTCACGGTGGATTTGCAGCACAAACATCCACGTTCAGCAGAACAGATGGCCTCAAACATCCTATTAATCCTTAACAAAAACCCCCCCCCAAAAAACACACTCCTTCAGGAGGCTTTTCAACAAGCTATATCGTGCCATGTGCCCATATATGAAGGAATGAACATTTTAAACATTATGATAACATTATTAAAATCATCTGATTTTTTTTAGCATTAGTATCTACTGATCTTTCTTTAAGGCATTAGCAGTGTATGCGTTGAACTAAAACATTCAGGAAGTTTTACTTTACCTTTTGTATGACAATTCTGTTGATGCTCCGTCCGCCTGGTGCAAACACTGCCAAAAACAAGCTTTGGATTTCCAAAATTTATACTGACGCATTCGACAAAGATATGATCATGTCCACCCACACTGTATAAGACACGCTAAAACAGGCAAAGACTGCCTTCGTCAAACCCGCTTCACGTACTTTGTAACCTGAGATGTAAAGTGGCCTGTGGTCAAAGATTTGGATCAGCTTTCAATCAGAAAGAAGAAAACAAAACTTTCCCATTGATTCTCAGTTGTCCCTAATTTGAGTCAATGAGAAGTTTTAGGTTTTGAACTGGATCACGAGGCAAAACTGGGGCACAGCAAAAGAAAGATTCAAAGGAGGGCTATCAACACTCAGCTCACACAAGGCTTTGTTTGCCAGAAAACAGATTGGATTGGTTACTCTTAGAGTGAAATGCATGTATTCATTCATTTACAGACATCCTAAAGGTCGCTAATCTGTTCTGTACTGTTTACAGTTTGCACCTCAGATTAATTTCATGCATTTATTACATTAAATTCATTTTATTTAAAATGGTCACTTTTATTTACACCATTATCATTACAATAACACAACTGATGTAAATACAGAGATTATGATTGCAACCAACACCACCATCACTTTTAAAAAGCATTTTAAAATAATACATTGAAATGCAGAATAGCAAAATGTGACTTTTCTTAAATATTTGGCAGCAATACATTCTTGCAGTACTGATTTGGAAATCTGGATCAACTACTACCAAAAAAATTATTCTAATCCTTCGTTCTTTTGTTTGTTTGTTTTTTTGCAAAGTTCCACTAAAGAAACGTACAGAGAAAAAAATACAACTAATCAGAACTTGCTAAAACATTTAAAAGAATTGTTACCACATCCAGACTACGGTAGATTCCAGGAAGTGGACTGAACTATAAGGCCAGTCAGAATTGTGAACATGTATGCAGGTTGCTGCATTCTGCAGAAACATCAAATTACTTAACACTGCAAAATATAATTTTCAAAAATAGTTTTTGTCATTTTCCAGCAAAAATAGTTAAACATCCTTAAAGGGTTACTCCAACCCCAAATGAAAATTTTGTCATTAATCACTTACCCCCATGTCGTTCCAAACCCTTAAAAGCTTCATTCGTCTTCGAAACACAATTTAAGATATTTTGAATGAAAACCGGGAGGTTTGTGACTGTCCCATTGACTGCCAAGTAAATGACACTGTCAAGGCACAGAAAAGTATGAAAGACATCGTCAAAATAGTCCATTCGCCATCAGTGATTCGATCTGAATTTTATGAAGCGACAAGAACAATTTTTGTAAGCAAAGAAAACAAAAATAACTACTTTACAGAACAGACAGAGACACAGAACAGCCGCACCACATGGATATGCTGTTTTCATTCAAATCAAAGTGTAAATAAACGTAGAAAACGTATAGATGTAGCGCAGCTGACACAGAACAGCGTACGCAGTTTGCTTCCAGCGGATACTCTCCAAAATGGCGCTACAGAATCGCGGAGGAGACAAATTGTTGAATCAAGCCGTTATTTTTGTTTTCTTAGCGTACAAAAAGAATTCTTGTCGCTTCATAAAATTCAGATTTGGCAATGTCTTTCATACTTTTCTGTGACTTGACAGTGCAATTTACTTGCCAGTCAATGGGACAGTCACAAGCCTCCCGGTTTTCATCCAAAATATCTTAAATTGTGTTCCGAAGACGAACGAAGCTTTTACGGGTTTGGAACAGCATGGGGGTAAGTGATTAATGACAAAATTTTGATTTTGGGGTGGAGCAACCCTTTAAAAAAAGATAATTCTACCCGATAAACATGTGCACATTCTGAGAATTGTTTTTAACTTCTTCATCAAATAGGCTCGTTTTATCTTGTTATTAGCATTAACATTCACTAAAATGGTTAGATTTATGCTTAAAACCAGAAAAGAAAAAAAAAAACATTTTGCCAAAGAGTTAGGAAAACAAAACGAACTCAAGAAATATATTCTGTGAAATTATCAATTTAAAGTTTAATTTTCACACAGATTTTTTAAAATGTGATTTGACTTTAAATAGCATTAAATGGAAACAAACATCCACATAACATATAAAAATCTTGAAATCAGTTTTTACATAGAATTTTGTGCTGTGCATTGCTATAGGGAGGCTTTTTTTAAATAAATACTGTGAACAAAATGGTTTAATATCATCTTGAAAAAAAAGATTAGCAAAACTCTTACTTTTCTGTGCCAAAAGCCGAGACTTTGGAGTGTTAAGCTGGCTGAGCAGCACACTTTGTTTTCCTGCATTGGTTTACTGTTCAAAGTTCAAATGTCCAGAGTTATTTTGACAAATCAAAGAGATTAGGATTTTATTTCATGTTTAAAATTACTGGGTACAACTATTAATTATGGTTAACCTTACAATTTTATCCTCAAACTTATTTTCAGAAACAAGTGAGCAAGAGGAAATCAACAAATGTCTTCAACTTACACACATGAAGAAGTCTTAAACAGTCCAACGAACAAACAAGCTTCAAAATCATCTAATTAAGACACATACAAACAACTTGTAGATGACTTGTCTTGGAAAGATCTCAAGCCTTCAGGTTTGTTAGCTGTGGTGAGAAATCTAAAAAAGGAGGCAAGCTGCCAAAAGCAACAAAGGCAGGTGTAAATGGTGACTATGGCTCCAGGCTATGACTCACTTCATGGACTTTATCACAAAGCCACAGCTTCCTTTTTCCTCTGTTACTTTCTATAGTTCATATTACCTGGTACAAAAACATTCTGCCTCTGGGAATACTAATGTTATATTTGGAGCTCACTGAGAATCGCATCTTAATGATTTCTCATATTTTGCAAACTTCTATGGGTGCCGCCTTGTCCTGACCAAACAGCAAATTTGCGTAAAAATGAAATGAACATAATGAATATGTGTCCAGCTGTACATAAGATTATGTATGCATGTACATTATGATATATGGTCTCCAGAGACAATGTCCAACTCCAACAGTATATATATATATAAAAAAAAAAATCACTTCATCCACCAATGGAAAATCTCAACTAACTTCCACAGTGGATTAATCTGATCATCAGTTAACCCACTGTTGTTGTTACCTGTGTTGTCACAACAGGTTTTGGGGCGGAAACCACTGGGGGAATGGCTAAGACCGCAGGCTGAGCATTAACCACCATTTGAACTGTACTTCGTCTTTTTAATTCCCTTGCAATTTGGCACCAGGAGCAAATGTTGCAAAAGGTCACATACATGCAGTCAGATGCCAACCCACCCTGTAAAGAAGCAAATCATAATTAGTTGTTCAGAAAAAAAAGAAAAATTGCTCATGTAACTGGACGAGGAAATGGAAAGCCCAGACACATTTTTACTTAATTATTATGAGCCAAAAAATATTCAGGGATGTATAAAATGTGGTCAGTTCATTTTTTACATACATGTATTTAACATTTTACATAGGGACTTATACCAATGCATGGTGGTTGCGTAATGAAAAAAAAAACATCACTATTTTTCTCTCTACAATCATTTTACACTGAATACACGTCGTCTCATTCTGCTATTCAACATTCTTTTAAACACTAAAGCAGTTAATCAGTTCCTTAAACACCACGAGTCTAAAAGGTAACAAAGTAATAACATTGTTTTAGCCATTGTTTTATGTGACATGTTCATGTAAAATAATCTTGTCCCGAGAACATTCAATCTTTAAAATCTGTCTTTATATACATACATGGCTGCCCATAGTCAGTGAGTTTCTTTTCAGCAAAACCAGGCAAATATGATGGCACTGAAATTTCACTTGAGTGGTCAGATTTAGGATGAACTAGGTGAACCTATATAATACAAAACCACTACAGAAACCACTCATATTCATGCAATTAGACTGTGCTCTTCACTAATGTACTTACATATTTACACAATTATAGCTTACCCTTATAAATGAGGTTTTATAAAATAATTGCATTTTTATTTCATACTCCCTTTTTATTTTAAAATATAATAGTATTATCACACTTTATTATTTTATTAAAAAAATAATTAAAGTTATACTAATATTATGTGCCGTGTGAGGACCAAACCAAATCTCCAGGTGCTCTTATGAGAACCAGACTGAAAAACTTATGTGCACCCCTGCATATTCACTTCTCAGAAGTAAATATTGATCATCCTTAACTTTTTGTAAATGGTCTCTACTTTTTTGACAAATGTTTTAATAACAGTTTTATAAGAACCTCCTTTAATGTTGGGTCCAGTCCTCCATGTAAATCAAAATGGCTTAAACATCATTGTATTTCTTAGCTCAGTATTTGGATATTACCATATAAATATGTCATTTCTAATAAAGTAAAAGTAGTACTTTATAAAATTATTCACAATGTTATCCTGTAAATCTAGCTGCAGCAGATAAATTCATAGTGTTTGTGATAAATGAACCTTTTGTAACATATCAGTTGAAGATCGTGAACTTTTATTTCCCTATTGCCCTTTTTCTATTTCATTTTGGGTTGACTTTAAAATAGACATAACCAAAAAATTTTAACAAATCCCTTAATTTAGAACCTCATGATATTTTACTTTGTTTCCAAAACCCATATTTTTCTGATAAACAGATTTGCATTATTAATCTGACAAGTATCTTAGCAAAGTTTTATATTCATAAGTCAAAAATAATTCAAAAGAAACCATCATATATTATTATTTTGTAACACTGATGTTAACATATATTTTGAAACTCTGTCTAATATGAGATCACAAAATAGGAAGCTTATAAAAGCAAAAAAAATTCTAAGGCTTTTCAAATTAATGTAACAGCCCTATAATGTATGGCATTTTTTATCCTGAGTGTGTGTGTGTGTGTGTGTGTGTGTGTGTTTGAGCTCATTTTATGTTTTTTGTTGTTGTTGTTCTGTTTTGCATGCTTTGAGCTGTGCAATGTTGCCCTATGTTTGCATTGTGCTTTTGTGTGATGGAACAGAATAAAGAGAAAAAATTATAATGTCTCAATATACATTCAAATGCACAACCTAAAAAAAATAAGTAAGCAATTTTGACCGTCAGTACTCTTTTGAGCAACTAGATTAGAGTATTTTTCTAGCCACCAAATGCCTCTAATTTGCCTCTTTGTACTAGAATTTAAAAACACTTTCTCTATTTTAACTGTATACTACACTAATTGTAATATAAATAAAAAAACATATTAGATTGTTATATTTTAAATGATTATTCATGGATCATAATTATTACACATATTATTTAGTTCCAAAAATCTCCTCAAAATATTATCTAAATAGAACTGAACTAAAAATATAGTACAATTATTTAACTGATTAAAAGTTACACTTTAGATGTTTGGTTACATTTAACTGCCAATTAAGTGAAATATGAAAAACATATTAATGCTGTCTCTTTATCACTCCCTAGAATAAAAAGCTATTTTAAAGCATAGTCAAAGTTGTCAATGTGCAATCAATGCACATTAGGTGTTAAAAATGACTAGGAATTGCTGCAAATATAGTGAAACTGCTGTCTGTCCTGACTAAACCCATTCAAACATATTGACAGCGTGGAGTTGTTTGGATGTATTGAGAGCTCCAAGAACCACGTGACTGCGTGGCAGCAAGATCAAAGCATGTTGCAACAAAATCATTTGCCTGTGATCAAAGATAGTGAGAGCTGATGTTGGGTAATAACTTATAGTCAAATTTGTGCTAAATTATTATTGATGCAGTCAAAAACTCTCCAACTGTGTTGCAACCAGAAGCTTTGCTTTGTTTGCTTTGTGTTGCAACTGAGAAATTTTACAATTTTATGCACAAAATGAGCTCATTTCTAATTTGATGTCTGCTACAGGTCTCAAAATACTTAGAACGGGGGCTACAAAGGGCTGAAAAAGCAAGAAAAGATGGGCAGAAAAGACTGTGCATAAAATTGTAAAATTTCTCAGTTTAAACATGTATGTTATGTTGTCTATGTTCTATTCTGAATAAAATATTGGCTCATGTGACTTGAAATTCTTTTAGTTTTCATTTTATTCAAATTTAAAAAAACGTCCCAACATTTCTGGATTTCGGGTTGTAGTAGAATTTCAGAACTTGCCCTGAGCATGTATGACAAGCATGTGACAAGCTGTGTGTGTGTGAGGCAGAGAGAGAGAGACTGCCATCAAATGGCTGAACCCTCTTTACCATTTACAATCACTCTCTGTATTCTTTTAATTTGTTGTTTTTTTTTTTGTTTGTTTGTTTTCTCTTTTCATTGTGATAAGTTGGACATGTATATGTGTTTATTTTTTCCCTTTTTTATTAATCTGTATGTTTGTATAATATACTTATTGCTTTGGCAACATTGTGATATGTTACACAGTCATGCCAATAAAGCTCATTTGAATTGAATTGAATTGAGAGAGAGAGAGAGAGAGAGAGAGAGAGAGAGAGAGAGAGAGGTTTAAACACAACTTAATTGAATATATTATATTATTCATTAAATCTTTCCTTAATCTTTTAGCTCATTTGAATTGAATTGAATTGAGAGAGAGAGAGAGAGAGAGAGAGAGAGAGAGAGTACACATTTCAGCTTATAATCTTTTTGTTGCACATTTTGATGCACTGATGATGGGGTAGAGGGCTCCCACATAAAACATGGCTTCCCCACTCAAATGCAGATGCAGAGAGAATGTTCATGGTGGGTTAGAACAAAACCAAAACTAGGAACTGTTTGGCTCTGGACGAAACATTAATATCCATCAGGATGGTGAAAATGGCTGGCCTTGAGCCACAGTGTTTTAAGTGGGCGCCCCCTACCCCTGTCATCAAGGGATCAAAATGTGCAACAAACACTTTCAACACAAAACACCATTCATAAACTGAAATGTGTATTCTCTCAGACACACACACACACACACACACATACCCCTTGACATACATGCTCAGGGCAAGTTCTGCAGTCTTACTCTATGTGTACAGTATGTACATTGAGCACTGCTGTTCAGTTGGCTTGTTTGGAGCCAAATTTCATTTGTGTTTGTATATACATTTTTTTTTAAATATATAAAACAATTATTTTATTTTGATGAATTTGTCTGTCTTTTATCAGATTTAACAATTGTTGTAATTTTTATTTTTGCGGGTCAGTTATGAACAATAGGTAAAATTGAACTGCTAGCAAAAACTTGGGAGAATTGGGTGTGGCCAAGGGGCCGCTGCTGCAAATAATTGAGTGGCTCCTCCCCTAACAGATGTAATCTCACTCCAAAATTTTGATATAACTTGAGAGCCCTGGAAATTCATATACTATAGTATATAAAAAGAATACCATGTCCAAATCAAAATGGTATTGATGACAGACTCACGCAACTTTTTGGTACTTTTTTGAGCAACACATACCTGTATGCCATATCGATTTCTCACAGAAGCCCGCAGTGCCATAGATACCGGAGGGGTGCAGGCACAATTGTCAATCATGGGCAGACAGAAAAACTCCCCAAAATCTGATGCTGTGGAACAAATAAAGCAGAAGGGGCACGACATGGCGAAGCAGCCTGGAGAGAAGTAAATACAAATACAGATGAATTATTTAATGAATCACAGCTTGCGACAAACCAAAACATGATAAGCAAGATGAGTCACTTCAAACTCACAGACATTGCAGTCATCAAAGCATCCACAGATTCCAGTGCTCCACTGGTTTGAGCTCACTGCTATCACAGGACTGAAATAAGGCTGCTGAAATATCATGTTTGTTGCTATAGTCACTGCAAGGTGGATGCAGAAAACAGGGAATATTTAAATACATTTGAACGTGCTATCTCTATATTTTTAGGTGGTTCCAAATGATAAAATAGAATTTTGCCTCTCTATGATGAACAAACTTAGAATTAAGAACTGATTCATTATTGATAGAGCATTAATATGAACTCACCTCGCTCCTCTCACACAGAAATGTCCTCTGTATTATAGTTTCACAATTCAAAAAGAAAGAAGTCAAGCTTTATTTGAATACAAGGAACAAAATTTCCTTATTACATATAGTTTTTGCATATAGGTTCCCCTCAGGGTCTGAAAGATATTAATGCTGCAGGAAAAGGTCATATTTTAAAGTAGATGGAGCTTGACACCCATAAGCCTCATTCATTTTCACTGAAGAAATTCACATGTTTGGACTGACATGTTTTTGAATGCTCAGTTTTCAATAAACTATTTCCGTGGATGTTGCAATGTAAAGATGACTCTAGATGAGTTTAAGGCTGTGAATTAATGTTTATTCCATGTTTACATAAGCAAACATTCTATATTATCCTACCATATTTACAAGACAAACACATTCATGATTTATTTTTTTGTAGTAATGTCCACACCTTTTTCTGTTAAAGTAAATATCAGCTTTGATTCCAGCAGTCTCATATCTGATCTTGCTTAGCGAACCATGTGAGTTATGACCGCCTCTGCATAGGCACTATGATAAGATGTGCCCACAATGGAAAACCCACAATGATTTTGTCCTTGGCCCTGTGAATATTACTATTAACCTACATTTCGGACTAATATCAGTTCATTAGTATTGCTCAGTCACTCACTACTTATATGGTCGTTTTTTTGTGAGTTTTTCAGTCCCAGTTTCTGTTCATATTTTGGAAGAGTGGAAATGGCAGCCTAAGGGTTGAGTAGATAATATTTCTAAAGTTTAATTTTGTAACCATGTGAAAAACATGTAACAATGTTACAACATGAAATGCAAATGCATATGTTTTTGATCAGCTTTATTCAGTGTCCCGACATATTTTTGTATTTTCTACATTCAATCATTTACAGGTCTGCAAAAACACACACTAAAACATCTTTAGTAATATCAAACCTCAAGTGTCACATATCAATGGCTCAATATAACAACTTTCTAACTACAATGAAAATCACATTATGCATAATAATTTATATATAAGATACAGAATGTGAGGTACATTGGAAAGAATTTCCTGTCTCCAAAAACTAAAGCAGATTAAAACAACTATAATAAAATTAGTTACAAATAAAATAAAATTGTGACACTAAACATGATGCAACATTAAAATCCCAAATCTGAGTATTTCTTAGGAGAATCCATTCTTCAGAATTCTTCACTTCATGGATTAAAGCTGTACACCACCAATATGCAAAAAAACATGTTCCACTACAGTGCCATGCCGAAGGGCTGATCTCAGGCCAGTGCGTGTGGGAGGAAGATCAAGAACTGTGATTACAACCGCAGAACAAGCAAGTCTTTGTTTTTTTCGACTGAAACGACTGTGATCCGATAAGGACAAAGAGTGCTTTAGAGAATGTACTGTGAATATGATAATGAAGGTGAGGAAGATGGCGGCGATCTTTAGGTGGGCCTGTTGTTGAACAGAGTGACAGGATGGAGTCTTGCCTTCATCTCCCGTCTGATCTGACACCATGAGCACGGTCCGCAGAAGAAAGAGTACACACAGTCATTGCAGATAGAGTCCTGAATGAGGAAAAGAGCAAATGTTAAACAAAATGAACCGGAATATAAGATCTTTGACTCTTATAACTTCTTAATATTCTGTATTCACTTTTCTGTTGTTGTATTACAGTATATTGTTATAATGTGATTGTGTTTGAATTACAGTTTCTAATAAGACATATAAGGCTTGACTGATTAAAAATGCAGCAGTTTTTGTCATTCTTTTTTTTTTTCGGTCCTTACCGTGATGCCGTAACGTCGGCGTGTAGAAACCCTCATGGAGAGAGTGACTGGGGGAATACACCCGCAGCTGTCCAGGAGAGGGAGACAGAGACATTCTCCGTGGTCTCTGGCTGTAATGCAGGCAAAGCAAGGGAAACACCACACAGAGAAACAACCTGCAGAAGTACCACTGATTAATTATTGTTCCTTAGTAATCAGACCATCAAACTGATTGGAAAGCAACGGTTACAGTTTTTTTAGCATTTTGATTTTGGAATTAGTTTTATCGAATTCTTAACTTATACTCAAACATCCACACAAAAATATAGACACACACAAACTCACATTCATTGACATTGTCACATTCACAGATGCTGGTGCTCCACTGGTCTGATGCAGCAGCCACTACCAATGGCTTGGGCTGTTGAACCACCATCTTGGTTGCCATGATGAATATTTTCCAGATTCAAGAACTCTGAAATCCAAAAATAAAACTACGATTAAGATTCTAATTCACAATTTTAACACTTAATTAACAGGTAACTTAAAAAAATAAGTATATTAAAAAAATTAAATAATATAAAATGAAAAATAAAATTTGTAGCAGATTTGGTCTTACCTGGGAGAGAGAGGCAAGTTGAGCAAGTGACTGACACTTGAGAGGAGGATGCTGTCTTTTATTTAGAGGGGGAGGGAGGAAGTCGAGAATGTCTAGACGTAAATACACACTCATACACGTGCACACATACGCACATAGTAAAGGATGCTTATCAAAGAACAGCTTTCTACCTGTGTTCTCATCAGACCGGAGCACAGTAATAATGAGAAAAATGACAAATATGCCAGATCAATAGATTTTGAAAAAGAGAAATACTAAATATACAGGACTTCAGGTTCAAGTAAAGTGACTGTTAAAGTGTTGTGATCTCTGTAGTGTCTCTTTTGGAATTAAGAAAGTACCTAAAACATGTAGAATGAGGTGAAATTAATGTCACTGTCTTTGTACAGATGCAGGGCTTTATTTGTTGCAGTGAAACTTAGAGTACTCCGAAAATCACTGGAACAACTTCAGAATTATTGTTTTAAAAAACAGCACATAACATAATCATTTTATGAAAATCATTTGAAAGTACCGACTGTGTAAAGAGATATCATTAATTGCTAGTACATCATGTCTTGGTGTTTACATTTCACAGTTTGCTGGCATGTACTTCAAGATTACAGTAAATATTAGTGAACATTTGGATAAAAATCATCTGCTAACCTGAAAATGACTAATAACATAAAATAATATTCAGGTAGTGTACAGCTTTGTGTGAAAATTAAATAAAAATCAGAACTCAATCATGTTACAATACTGAATTCCCATTCTACTCTGGACAAAACAAATCTGTTATAGTAAACAACTTTTATATGTTTATCAAGCCTGTGCCATGTGTGACATTTGAACACACATGAATATAAAGAATATAAAGTCATTCAAAACTAAAATAAGTTATAAAACAATTAAATACTTTTTATTAAAAAAAAAAAACAGGTTCCATTTGTTGCCATTTGTTAACGACAATACTTAACATGAACTAACAAAGAAAAATACTTCTAAAGCATTATTAATCTTAGTGTATGGTGATTTATATATATTATTAAAACCAAAAGTTGTATCTGTTAATATTATTTAATGGACTTGAGCTAACATGAACAGCTGGATTTTTATTAACCAATGTTAACAAAGATATAAAGTAATAAATACGCTAACAAATGGATTACTAATATTAGTTAGTGCATTAACTAATGGGACCTTATTGTAAAGTGTTACCAAAATATTATTATTACTACTGTCACAGTTTTAAAATAAAACTAATTAAAACTTCAGACTGAACTAATTAAAATAAAGAACCAAATATGTGACAAAACTTGTTTTAAACATTATTCAAAAGGTATTTGAATCCCTGAGCTTGTATCTCACGCTTTATTAGAAGAAATCATAACCGGGAAGTAATTCATTTTAATTATTTGTATAACAGACAATGGAAAAATTAAGAAGATAAAAAGTAAGTATCCTGCAAACAATGTGAAAGTAGCATGGAAAAACTCGAAACTTTGAGTGGATTCAAGACTCAGCTGGTTTGCCCTAATCAAATGTTATTATTATTATTATTTAGTCATTTAGCAGACGCTTTTATCCAAAGCGACTTACAAATGAGGACAACAGAAGCATGTTTTCAGTCACTTACAGACTTTTTGATAGATAGATTGCTAGATAATGAGATTTACTGTTAATTTGATACACTGTTAGATGTGATAATCATTCATTTTATTTTGGGCAATTAACCAAAAAAATACAATCTGTTTTTTAGGAAGGTGAAACACACACACAGTTAATGAAAACAATGAAATATCATACAAAATGACTGCAGTTTTTGTCACAATTTTTATTTCCACACATGAACAATGACACAATATATTAACAAATATTTATAACATTAAGCAAAACATAACTATAGCAAGAGCCTTGAAACAAAATTAAAAAAGGACCTCATGATTCAAAGTGATAGCGTCACAGTTGATACAAACATTGTGTCAATGTGCTCCAAATCTACATCAATACATAAAAACATCAATATGGTTTGTCATCCTAAAGAATCATGTATTTTTAGAGAAGAGTTTTCAGTCTTCATTCCTGAGCAGACTACATCTGAAATCCACATCATTCCTTGGGTCAGAACTGAATTCCAAACAGAGAGCATTACACTTCTCCAACACGCTAAAAACTTATTTCTTTTCAGAGCTGAGGATTCGGTTAGCGACTGATGATGAAGTTTTTATTTTGCTCGGTTGCGGAAGAGGGTGACGGGGTGGTTGCGAGCTATCAGCTCACGTCTTATCTGACAGTAGGAGCACGGGCCACAGCAGAAGGACAACACACAATCGTTGCAGATAGAGTCCTGTTAGAGAGAGAAATAAACATAAAACTGACATCTAATATAAGCTATACATCTAGTATCAAAGAATATTCTACACCACACCTAAAGGATTCTTCAGTTAATAAAGGCCAGCTGATTCAACTTTTTTTCTCTCTTGCTTTAAGTGTAACCTTGTTGTATTTATGCCTAAAAAAACTGAATTTTCAACCCCTAAATAAAAAGAATTATTTATAATTATTTACACTGTATACTTACTTACATACTGAATACTAATTATTAAAAATATAATACATTTTTTTAACATTTATAAATGAATTTATATTCTATAAGTCATTACCTCAATCCCATAAGTGCGTCGGACAGACACTCTCATGGCCATAGTGATGGGTGGGATGAGGCCAAAACTGTCCAGCAGAGGAAGGCAGAGACACTCTCCATGATCTCTGGCTGTGATGCAGGCGAAACATGGGCAGCACCAGAGCGCAAAGCAACCTGCCAAACAAGAAGGGAAAAATCAGTCACCATGTCACCAAAAGAGAAGAAACATACAGATATACTAGATTCAGATGCATTAAATATTATATGAAGACACAAAAAACACTTACAATCATTGAGGTTGTCACATTCACAGAGACCACTGGACCATTGGTCAGAACCAGGAGCCAGAACAAGTGGCTTAGGCTGCTGAATAACTATTTTAGTTGCCATGATGACTCGCGCTCTGAAAGACAAAACCAATTAAGAAAACTGAAACGTGCATTTAAAAGGTCAACTCTGTAGTTGTTATGTGCATAACTAAAGTAAGCAAGTTTTATTTGAAGACAGGAGTGTCACATTAAGTTAGTATGCAGTTCTTACCGAGCGAGAGGAGAGACAGTTGGGGATGACGATGGCGACTAGGACTGAGCCTTTGTGACAATCTGTGTGAGACTTTATAGAACCATCAGTGACCATACACACGTACACATGTGTGAAGACAAAGGATTAGTATCACACCATGTCTCCACAGAGTCAGAGCAGGTTAGTCGGGTACATGCTTTTCTTTTTATCGATAGATTTTGGGTGATTACCAGTTTTGCTGACGTGAGACATCTTAATGAGGCTGTGCACTGATACCGAGAACTACCTATGAGAAAGAAAAGGAAGAAAAAAAAAAAAAACACTCACCAAGATCCTCTAGCCAAATAATTTAAATTTCACTTGTATCAAGCATTTCATCACAACAACAGTGGTAAGCTGGTAAGTTCTGGACATCAAATTTTCCAATAGTGCCATATGGCAAACATTTGTCAAATTATCGGTCCTCGCACAAAATATCTTTGTGCATGCAGTAAGCATTATGGGAAGTTCACAAAGTAATGTACTGCCATTCAAAAGTTTGGACACAGCCTTTTTTAATAAATACTTTTACTCATCAAAGATGCATTAAAGTGATTAAAAGTGATACTGAAGACATTTATAATGATTTATATTTGTTCTTTTGAACTTTATCCAAGAATTCAGAAAAAAGGTCAGTTTCCACAAAAATATTAAGCAGCACAACATTGCTTTCATTGATAATATTAAGAAATAGTGCCAAATAGGCATATTAGAATGATTTCATAAGGATCACATGACACTGAAGAGTGGAATAATGATACTAAAAATACAACTGCCATCAAAGGAAAAAAATACAAATCACATAAATCAAATAAATGCAGCTTTGGTGAGCATAAGAGACTTTCAAAGACATTAAAAAAATCTTTAACCCATCAATAACCACAAAGTCTTGCATGTGCATGTACTTGCATGCCTTTAATGATGGGTTATTAAAATAATTATGGAATATAATTATGGAAAAATCTGTTATGAATAAAACATTTATGACAATTTATAAAACAGTTAGCTACCTACAATGCAAGCAAAGACATGTCCCTCAGGTTTGGACCACCCTAGTAGTGAGGCAACAAACAGGTGTGAGCCTTTCTCCATGATGACGAAGCCATTTGGGTGATGAGACTTATTTCCATTACATTAGGTGGAATTCACACTATACATTACTATGACTGAATCACAAACTGGCTTCCTAAATTGTAGCATTTTTAACGCATTAAATCTTCCAATATATGATCGCTAAAACACAATTCTTAGAAAGCAACTCATTCATGGTCATTACCCTCGAGAATCCATAGAGGGTGTGTTGGAGAGACGGCACAACAAATACTTGTTAGATGACTTGTTGATATGCGAGTGGAATAGTTCACCCAGAAATGACAATTCTGTCATGTACTCCTCATCCATCAGGCTGATTTTTGACATTCCATACAGCAGACAACAATTAGTGAAAATTATACGTTTGAGCGTGTTATAAATGGTGTTCTTTACAACTTCTTGTACTCTTTCCATAAATGGTATAGCAATGCAATAAGTTAATTTAATTAGGAATAATGCAAAACATTTAAACCAGGGGTGTCAAACTCAGTTCCTGGAGGGACGCAGCCCTGCAGAGACAAGCCTGAAGGACTTGAATAGCTGGATTAGGTGTGTTTAATTAGGGTTGCATCTATCTCTGTTTGGAGTTTGACACCCCTGATTTATACCATGATTTTTGCCATGCAATAAATTCTCTCCTCTCCAATCTGCTTGTATGTTATGCGTGATTTCTGTGATATAAAATAAGCACTATAAAATATGCATATAAACATTCACACGTCTGGCACAAATTCATAACGCTTTGTGTACGCCTATGATGCATATAATAGAATGTCATGCTCCCTCTAGTGGTTAACTATAGCGAGATTTAATCCACAATATCAGAATCAGAATATGCAAGCGTGTGTGTGTTTTTCGTTTGTTTATTTATATTGGCTGAAGATTTGTGTTTGTCATATTTGACAGCCACAAAAAAGTATATGTATTAAAAAACTAAACCCAGGTGACAAACAGTATTGAACAAACCGCAAACAAACAAAACATTATTGGTCGAGTTTATGTGAAGCCCTTTCTTTGCACTGGACATCTTGCCATCATGTTTGACCCATCTCTCACTTCTGTTGTACACAGCATTTCTCGTGTTAAAGACTGCATACCTCCTGTCTAACAATGCATGTCTCCACCGCATACTGCTGAAAGATGCTGAAACTCTTTTTACATGTCTGAGCTGCCTGCCCTGTGCCTCAGAACAATAACATTAGTACCGTGTTTCAAGCTCGGAGGTCAGATTCCATCACACTGCATGTTTGTCACGATTACCTTGAATCACGTCGGATCAGATGGCTCTTGTACAACAACTTCTTTTAAACTCGAAAATATATGTAGGCCTTTGCATGAGGTTTGTAGTAGGCCTACCAGTGCATTTATGGATACTTTTTCTGGTCTCATACATTCAGCACACTGCCAAGTGCCAAAACAATGTTTGAGTATCGGCATAGTATCTGGCAGTTACTTTTATACAAAGTTACTAAAAACACAATAATTATAGTGAGTTACTCCTTCACAGACTCAAGACTTCTGTGATGTCACCAGGTTTCAGTTATCCTTGTAAACGTGGGCCACCTACTGGTGGAACTAAATAATTACGTTGTATTTTTTTTTTAATTCGTCTGGCTATAAATCATAATTACACCATTTTTTTCCTGCTGTTGATATATAGGCCTACAATATGTCTGGGTTTTGTTTGTCCACTATAGCTTTTATTCCACTTTAGTATTTTTTTTTTTACCAACCAGTAAAGTACAACGTTTTATTTATTTATTTATTTATTTACACCTCAGTTCAAACTTTTAGGCATAAACATGGAGTCAGCACAAGGCAACATGACAATCTCTTATAAATGTAATGTATGCAGGTCCAGATTTAATGTCATTGAGAAAATGCTGATAAATTTTGGATTTTTTTTTTCTACCAAGTGGGACACAATATATAGTAATATTTGGAGTAATATTGGGTAGTAATATACATATAAAATAAATTTTAGTGCTGTCAAACGATTAATCGCGATTAATCGCATCCAAAATAAAAGTTTTTGTTTACATAATATATGTATGTGTACTGTGTTTATTTATTATGTATATATAAATACACACACATACAGTATATATTTTGAAAATATTTACATGTTAATATTTTTATAAATTTATATCATATTTTATATTATATATAAATATATTTAATATATGAACATAACAGATTTTTCTTAAATATATACATGCATGTGTTTATATTTATACAGCGCCCTCCACTAATATTGGCACCCTTGGTAAATATGAGCAAAGGTGGATGTGAAAATAAATCTGCATTGTTTATCCTTTTGATCTTTCATTCAAAAAATTCACAAAATTCTAACCTATCATTGAAGTAAAACAATTGAAAGTGGGGGAGAAATCTCATTGTGAAATAAATGCTTTCTCTAGTTCATATTGGCCACAATTATTGCAATGTCCTTTTTCCAAGATAGCAGCCCTGATTTTTCTACTGTAACGCCTAAAGAGTTTGGAGAACACCTGATAAGAGATCAGAGACCATTCCTTCATGTAGAATCTCTCCAGATCCTTCAGATTCACAGCTCCATGACGGTGCTTCTCCTCGTTAGTTCACCTCACTCGTTTTCTATAGGGTTCAGGTCAGAGGACTGGGACAGCCATGGCAAAAGCTGCATTTTGTGCTCAGTGACCCATTTTTGTGTTGATTTTGATGTCTGTTTTGGATTATTGTCCTGATAGAAGATCCAACCACAGCCCATTATAAGATTTCTAACAGAGGCAGTCAGCTTTAGATTATATATCTGTTGATTTTTGAGAGAATCCATGATGCCGTGCTTCTGAACAAGAAGTCCAGGCCCTCCGGTAGAAAAACAGGCCAACAACACTTAAGATCCAGCAGTATATTTAACCGTGGGCATGGGGTACGTTTTATCCCTGTTTCTACTAAACCCATCTAGTGGGTTTGCTGCCAAAAAGCTTTTTAGTTTCATCTGACCATAGAAGCCAGTGTCATTTGAAGTTCCAGTCGTGTCTGACAACTGAATATCTGGATTTTGTTTTTGCATGAGCGAGGAGAATTTTTCTTGAAACCCTCCCGAACAATATGTGGTGATGTAGGGGCTGTTTGATATATATATTTTTAGGTTTTCTGACTCTAAGACTCAACTAATCTCTGCAATTCTCCAACTATGATCCTTGGAGAGTCTTTGGCCACTCAAACTCTCCTCCTCACCGTGCATTAGGACGATATAGACACACGCCCTCTTCCAGGCAAATTTGTAACATCTTGATTATGATTGATTGGAACATCTTAATTATTGCCCTGATGGTGGAAATGTGGATTTTCAATGCTTTAGCTTTTGTCTTACAGCATGGATGATTAAGGGAATTTGGCCTTTGTTTTCTTTATATTTATAATCCTTTGGAACAGGAAGTCATAGCTGGACAATTTCATGCTCCTAGTCTCCCTGGTGTGCTAAAAAAATGTAAATATGAATGGGAATATACTTCAGAGATATTTTACTCATAATAATTTCCAATGGTGCCAATAATTGTGGCCAACATGCATTGGAGAAAAACATTTATTTAATCATGAGATTTTCTCCCCACTTTCAATTGTTTTACTTCAATGATAGGTTAGAATTTTGTGAATTTTTGAATGAAAGATCAAAAGGATAAACAATGCAGATTTATTTTCACAGCCACCTTTGCTCAGATTTACCAAGGGTGCCAATATTAGCGGAGGGCACTGTATATACATAATAAACACAGTAAACACTCATATATTGTGTAAACAAAAACTTTTATTCTGGATGCGATTAATCGCCATTAATCGTTTGACAGCACTAAAAATAATGTCACATGAGAATATGTAGTACCAAAAAGTCATGAGAGAATATAAGGGTGTTGTTGGGTGGCAGTTGTGTTTATCTAGCTTGACTCATGACAGGTTCACGGACATCCATTTCCCGAGACATCTGACACCATACACAGGGACAACAACAGAAGGAAAGAAAGCAGTCCTTCGCGATACTACCCTAGAGACAGAGAGAGATTAATTCACAAATATAAGGGAGGAATTTAGAATAGTTGTTCCTTAGTAACAGTGTGGTTTTGTGTACCAGACATACAAACTAAGATATTTTGAAAGACATTTTACAAAACATTCATAGGAGAGCCTTTAGAAAGATAAACATGTGTCCGAACCTCAATGCTGTAACGATGGCGCATGGACACCCTCATCAAACCAAACTGATCAATCAGAGGAAGGCATAAACACTCGCCATACCTCTTAGCCGTTTTACACGCAAAACATGGAAAGCAGAAGAATGAAATGCAACCTAGAAATGCAATTCTACTGTTAGTGATGTGAAAACATGAGAATGACAACTGAATGCTGATACTCATAAGAGACTCACAGTCTTTTTTATTGTTTAAGTCCACGCACTCAAAGGTTCCAGTACTCCAGTGGTTGGAGGCTTTGGGCTGCTGAGATGACATCCTGTGTGTTGCTTTTAATATGCTTCTTTTAGAGGTGTTAACATAAATAATTAAAACCAACAAATTAATTGCACATATTTCTGCAATTCATGATGAATAATCAGTTAACATTATATTTTGTAATCATGGCCTAAATATTCTGAATACACTAAATGCATATTAAATTTATTACAATGTATTTATTAAATGCAGAAATGAACATGTTATTTTCCCAACCCTACTTTGCTTAGATAAGCTTGGTTCCAATTCCAGAAGCTGTGGTATTGATATTGAATGCCTATTCTTTACTGAAAATGGGTCACAAAGACAATGTATAGCTACTCTTTAATCTGTGCCAGTATAAATTCAGCAACATGCATATCAAAGGTAAATTCACCAATCCCAAAAATTTACCTGAGCGAGAAGGTAGAGAGGACAGGCAGACTTGGGTTCAGTGAAAAGGATGAAAATCAGCTAAGATATGCACACACATCTCACTTTAAATACTTTTTAAAAGTCACTGGTCCAGTTAATTGTGTTTATAATGACGATGAATAATTCCACAGAACACTGATTTACATTCTGTGGAAAAGCTCATGCTTGTCAGTTCAGGGGAAATCATTTAAAGTCAACATTTCAGAACTCATGCCAGCCAGATTAATGAACAAGTGACATATTTGTGGTGTGTTTTTGACAGGCAATGAAGTGCCCTGCACAGATTTTTTTCTGTATGCTACAGGTTGTTGAACACACACTGCACATTTGTCTTTGAAACCCAGTTAATGTGGTTATCAGAACCCTGCAACATATCAAATTTACTGAGAACCAGCTGCATTTCTTCAGCAAATACATCAAGAATGATTTTAATTATTGCCATTGGAAAATGTAAGAAAAAAAAATAACACAGCATAGGAGTTAATTTTTCTGATGAAGATGGTGAAGTTTTATTGCAGAATAACAGTGACAAAGTACATGAAGCACAATGGAGTGATACTGAACCCCTAACATCCTCCACTCAAATTTTTTAGAAAAGTTTACCATATGGAAATTAAAGGGATAGTTCACCCAAAAATGAAAATTAGTCCATGTTTTACTCACCCGCAAGGCATAGGCGTATATGACTTTTCGGTAACACTTTACTTTAAGGTGTCATAATACATAGTAATTACCTAATTAAGTACTTAGTAGTAGGTGTTACATGAAACAAAATGTACTTACCATGTGGAACAGCCTGTAATTAGCCTACAGTTTGTAATTATGTAGATGTAATAGGCAGCTACTGTTACACATATGTAACACAGCTTGTACACTTAAATACAATCTTGATACATTTTATTTTAAGCAGCTTACGCCTGTGTAATATTCTGTAATTTTAGAAAGGTATTACATGTATTTAAGCTGTGTACTGCTGGATAAGTACACTTAAAGTGCCCCTATTATGGATTTTTGAAAATTACCTTTCATGCAGTGTGTAACACAGCTCTAAGTGAATGAAAACATACTGCAAACTTTTAAATCTGAAAGTGCACCGTGTATAAAGTTATTGTCTCTCAAAAGAAAGAGTCGACTCTGAATCATTGAAACGAGTCGTTTTTAAAACGAGTCTCAAGCTGTTTCATGTTGACGTCAAAATGAAACATTAACAGATTGCCGGCCCACTTGTTGCGCGCGCAGACCTGGGAAAACCTGATTTTCGCGTTGGTCAGAATGAAAATGCAAATTCATTCTTTGCCACTAGGTGCCGCTTTTGGAGCGTTTAAAGCTCACAAACACTGCTTTAAATGAAATCGACCAATCACCGCAAATTAGCTTCAAGCAAAGGAGGGGTTTGGAAAAATGAATCTTTGAACGAATCGTTTGGGAGTAGTTGAGCAAATTAGGTAAAAATAATTGCATATTATAAGAAAATGAAAGTGTTTTTTGACCTTGCATGCATGTCAACCTGTTGTTGGGGACTCCCAAAACCAAAATATGAACCTTTCATAACCCATAATAGGGGCACTTTAAGTACAATCTTGATTCCTTTTATTTTAAGTAGCTTATGTCTGTGTACTTACATTTATAATTACATTGTATAAAGTCTGCAACACATATGTAACAATCTTTTGGTTACATAAGTAGCTGTGTAACAGGCGTGTTTCATATGTGTAACAGTAGCTGCCTATTTTGCTGCAAAATTACAAACTGTAAGTACAGGCTGTTCCATAACTTAGTTACATGGTAAGTATATTTTATTTCATGTAAGTACAATGGCTACTACTAAGCACTTAACTAGGTAATTACTCTGTATTGTGGACACCAAAAAAAAAGTGTTACCTGACTTTCTTCTTTCAGATGAATCCAATCGGAGTTATATTAAAAATTATCCTTGCTCTTCCAAGCTTTATAATGGCATTCAACAGTCCAAAAGAAGTCAAATAAAGCACGCGTATCCATAATAAAATGTGCCTCACATGGATCTGGGGGGTGAATAAAGGCCTCCTGCAGCGAATCAATGCGTTTTTTGAAGAAAAATATCCATATTTAAAACGTTATAAACACTTTTCTCTCACTTCCACTAACTGTCGTACACGGAAGCCGTTCCATAGGATGTATGTATCGGGCATGCGCCGGTGATTAGTGACGAACGCGGAAGCGCAACAGAGAGAAATCAAAATAAAACGCCAGTCACAAATTAGAAGCACAAAACGAGGATTTGTAAAAAAAAAAAAAAAAAAAGCCTTTATAAAGCTTGGAGAAGAACGGATAATTTTAAATATAACTCCGATTGGATTCGTATGAAAGAAGAAAGTCACATACACCTAGGATGCCTTGAGGGTTAGTAAAACATGGGCTAATTTTCATTTTTGGGTGAACTAACCCTTTAAGTTTATCCTGTTGTAACAGTTGCGGTCTGTATGCAGTATGATGTCCCACTGATGGTTCTCGTAGTGACCCACACCTGCTCCCATTATATAGCTGAAAACCATGTGTGAGCAAAGTGTGGATATTTGTTTTTCTCTATAATGCCCTATAGTGTGATGTGGTTATTTGAAAATAAATCTGATAAAGTGGAATTCACATTTTAAGGCAGGAAATTTGGATACAGGCCTTGGTTTTTTAATACATTATATAGCTGTACAAAGTAGAAAGATTTATTAATGTATAATAAAATGCAGACATACCAGACAAACATCAAACTGTTTTTATTAAATGGAACAAATACAATGGTGCAGATCTAATGTCACTGAGAACAATGAGGGTTCTTTCAGGTGACACAATTTGTTACCAGTGCAGAATACTTAGGAACAGGAAGGAAGTTGTTGGTTCCCCAGTTAGTTGCCTTCATTTTGCTTGATTGTGGACAAGAGTGATGTTGTTTTCACGGACATTCATTTCTCGAGACATCTGACACCAGGCGCAGACACCACAGAAGGTGGAATAAACACAATCATTACAGATAGTACCCTAGTAGACAGACAGACAAACATCATAAGTTCTCCACATTTATATATGAGATATTACTTGGATAGAACAGGGTTTAAAACACAGATTGTGTTAGTCCAAACCTGGATTCCATAGCGATTGCGCACTGATACCCTCATGGCCATTGTTATTGGAGGAATGCATCCAAATCCATCAAGCAGAGGCAGACACAAACACTCGCCATGCTTACGAGCCGTCGAACAGGCAAAACAGGGAAAGCACCAAAACAAGAAGCAACCTATAAATAAAACTACCATTAGTGATAAGAATGACTCAATATGTTAAAGAGTTATAAGAAACACTGTCATTTCACATTGTTTAAATACATTAAGAATCGTATATTTAAACATGTGAAATGTCAATAGGTTACTTCTTTTATGTATGCTAGATTTGTATATGTTTATGTAGCACAGCACCATATAGTCCTGTGAGGTACATATTGTTCCTTTGCATATAACAATAGTATAACACGACTCTCTGGAATAGGCCTATATTATTTGAATTGATCAACCACACATCAGCAATGCCACTTTCACGTCTTTCGTATCACTTCTTTCAGGTGCTTCAAACAAACGTAGATGGCGCC
Organism: Tor tambroides; assembly: GCA_021397915.2. NCBI lineage: Eukaryota > Metazoa > Chordata > Actinopteri > Cypriniformes > Cyprinidae > Tor > Tor tambroides. The sequence continues at coordinate 29,089 of JAFVLL020031928.1, forward strand.
ATCTGGTGTCAGTTATCAATTCTAGGGTAAATGACTTCAGAGGACTTCAGTATTTATTGGAGTGTTCATCTTGCTAGGCCCATTGTTTTGTACATTATAATGGAATTTTTTGGACTACTAAATCTGTCATATTATTAAGTGACTCCCCAAAACCTTTCCGCTTCTCTCTGGTGAAACTTTCAAGAACCAGCTGAAGACACACTTTCACAAGGACTCAACCACACCACAAACTTAAACCAATGTACACACACACACACACACACACACACACACACACACATACACACACACACACACACGTTTGTTTCTGTGAATTGTGGGGACTTTCCATAGACTTCCATTACTTTTATACTGACCAAACAATATTTTCTATCCCCTAACCCAAGGCTGTCCAAACTCGGTCCTGGAGGGCCGGTGTCCTGCAGAGCTTAGCTCCAATCCTTATTAAACACACATGAAGCAGCTAATCAAGCTCTTACTAAGCATACTAGAAACTTCCATGCAGGTGTGTTGAGGCAAGTTGGAGCTAAACTCTTCAGGACACCGGCCCTGCAGGACCGAGTTTGGACAGCCCTGCCCTAACCCAACCCTAACCCTAAATTTACCCCTTACAGAAAACCTGTTTGCATTGTTACACTTTCAGATAAACATCATTTACAATTCCACCCCCCCCCCCCCATGGGGACCTCAGACCGGTCCCCACAATGTCAAAAAAGGTTTTACTATCCATGTGGAGGTATAATTATTCTAAATAATAATATAAATGTCAAATATTAAAGTGTTAAAGACAAGTAAACAGTCAGTAATAAAATAGCAACAAACAAATCAATCAGCAATCGCATAAATAAATACAACTGAACCAAATTTCAGGCAGGCCTACAGAAACTGTAATTAAAGGTTTAAAAACACTGCATAATTTTATTTTCATAAATAAAATACAGATTCATTAATTAAAGTTATTAAATATATTCAGTGAAAATCAGTGAATGATTTTCTTTTGTTCTTTGATTGACATTAATGACAGGCAGCGCGTTTATTAGGCTGCTGTCTCTTTAACACCGAACGCACGCAGATCTAAAAACACTGTAGGCCTACACGTGCGTTTTCTTTCTCATCTGCTTAGTAGTGTTTACGTTCACTTAAGACAAAAAAAACCCGACAGAGAACGAACACAGGTTGGAAAATCCGCACCGAGACCGCTGTTCTCTGTGCTCGCGCTTGCGCTTAATAAGACGTGTACGCTGCAACCAAACAGGGCGCAAGTTCTTTCTGTTCCTGCACTTAAATCGTTTTAAATCACATTAAAATGCGAAGGCAGGAATCATTAAGCAGAATCGAAATGCACGCGTCTTATCGAACACCCGGTTCTTGGACATTTGGAACCGGTTCTAAAATGGAACCTGTTTTCGATACCCATGATCAAGTCGAGTTAACACCTTTTGGGACAGAAGGTAATTTGCATGAAAGACACTGGGAAATGACACACCCTCTCCAGTAATAAATTTATCTCTAAGCTCTTAGGATCTGTATTACCTTTTTCTAATCTTGATGGATGTCTGTCCTATTGTTAAGAGAATGAGACCTTTTACCAGACACACCTTTCAAACATCACAGTTGCATTCTAAATAAGAAAAGTGGTTTCGGTGATCTCTGTATGTGTTTAGATGGAAATGAGGGGAGAGAGGGGGAGAGCGAGTAAACGAAGTGGATAGGTGAGAAGGGACTTCTCTCACATCTCTCAGTGAGATGTCGAAAAAGATGTCTGTATGTTAATGCACTGTGCCCGTCTCAGAAGATCAAATTATCTTAAGTTCTGTAAGTCTTACACAGTAAACAGCATAAACAAGTACACACACACACACACACACACACACAGGTTTCCATGTTTTATGGGGCATTTGTTCTTTGCTCTAGCTAGTTTTCTCATCTAGCTTTCTACTAAACCTGGTATTGTATACTAAAGCGTCTGCTAAATGCGTAAATGTAAATATTTCCCCTGAATCTTTCGTTTGCTCTTTCTGTCTGCACCACTGCACTGTATGTTAAATGCCTGTATCAAGGATGTGTTTGGTTAAATTACATTTATATAGACTAGATTTGTATATATGTATGTAGCACTGTGGTCATCATGTGAGGTGCATTTTGTAGCAGAATGTTAATAAAGTCCATCTTGAAGCTCTAAGCTAAGCAGAAACTATAAAATAATTTATATTCAAAGCCATTTTTAATGTCTCTGTATGAATTTACTTAGTGAGAAGCTGTTTCGTAAGAAGGATAATATATAGTCCACCATAATTCTCAAAAATACCAAAATAAAATGACTACATTATTGCTTTCATAGTAATGATTCTGGCAATCTTCTGGGGTAGCCTTTATTTAGTGATGTACAGTCATTCACAGCTTTTTAACAATATTGTTGTATAGTTGCAAAGCGACATTCTTTAAGGAAATACACCCCCGAAAGACACACCAAAATAAACAGAAAAGAAAGAGAAAGAGAGAGAGAGAGAGAGAGAGAGAGAGAGAGAGACTCACATTCTGGTACATCTTGACAGCAGTCACAGATTCCAGAGCTCCACTGGTTGGAGGTGTGTGCCATGACAAAGGGCCTGGGCTGATGAGAAGTCATCCTGTTTATTACGAAATCCTTCAACAGAAACAAGCACACACAGTTACATAAAGATTAAAAAAAAGAATAAAAATGATTTTTTTTTTTTTGCAGTTCGCTGTTGAATAGACTCTGAAAGGAAATCTAGCTAACTAATCTAACTAATTAGTCATCGCTGAATCATTTTTAATTTATGTGAACAAACTACTGAACATGCAACAGTAGTCAGGGATCAACAATTGAACTGAACTGAATTGAATTGAATTGAAATTGTTGACAAGTTTATAAAGAACTGTACAAAATACATAGTATCCCATACACTTAAAAAAAAAAACTGTCGAGGATAAAAACACAATAAAGCCATTGGCTTATTTTCATTGCGGCCCTCAATGTTAATATAAAGGTTATGGCTATGTGCAGAACTGACAAAGCAAATAGTATCTCCTAATCATTTACATATTCAACTCATTTTCAAAAACAGTAAAAAAAAAAAAAAAATACAATGCACAATTTAACAATAAAACACCGCTAATTTACCCAATCGAAACAAATATAATTTACCATCTAACAACCATCTTTTTACCAATATTTTAAAACTCAACAATTCTTTTTCTCCCTTTATTGACACTGGTAATTTATTCCATGCTATAGCACTAGTATATAAGAACATATTTTTCCCCACCAAAGTCTTAAATTTACATGGACAAATATTAAAATCTCTACCCCTATAGGAATGCTGTTGACTCACCATATAAAAATCTATTTTTAAATAATTTGGAATCCGATTATTAACAATTTTATGCGACATAACCAATTTTAAAAAAAGCATCCGTTTTTCCACAGTCAATAGACCCAACTCCTTAAAACTTTCACTATGGAAACTTGATCGAAAAATGTACTTTTAAAATTACCCTCACTAGTTTATTTTGAGCCTTTTGCAATTTATTTTTCAGAACTTGGGAACAACTGCTATACCAAAAAGAGGTAGCATAATCAAAATGGGGTTGAATCAATGCCCCTGCCAATAATCTTAAGGAATGAACATCTAAAAAATCGGCTTGCCTCGCTAAAAACCTAATTTTACCACAAATTTTTGAAAATACCTTTCTAGCCATAAAATCACCCGTTAATTTATTATCTATTAAGCAACCCAAATAATTTACTACCTTTTTTGTTTCTATTGCCATATCATTAATTTTAATCGAAAGGGTATCATTCTTTCTTAGTTTCATTTTAGATGCAAAGAGAATGGTCTCAGTCTTTCCTGCATGTAGGGAGAGTCTATTATCTAAAAACCATTTTGACATCACTTGTAGCTGCAGCGTCATAGTTTCCTCTAGGATTTCTTTATCCTGATGAAACACTAAAACTACTGCATTATCAGCATACAGAATAAGTTCCTCTGAACATGCTGCTTTTAGATCATTTATATATAAAAGAAAAAATAAGGGGCCTAATATGCTCCCTTGAGGAACTCCACAATTAATAAATAAAGGACTAGACAATGTACCCTTAATGTCAACCCTCTGGCATCTATCATCAAGGTAGGACTGAACCCACCTAAGAGAATTTTTATCAAAACCAACTGCCTTTAACTTGTACAGTAAAATTTTGTGGTCTACAGTGTCAAAAGCCTTCTGAAGGTCCAACATAACCATCCCACAAAACTTACCATTATCAACCGCTTTCCTTATTTTATCAGTCATATATAATATACAAGTCTCAGTTGAATGTAACGGCCTAAATCCAGACTGTAAATCCTACAAAATATTATTTTTACTGATATATTTTTCAATTTGGTCATATATGACTCTTTCCAGTATCTTAGACATCGCACCCAAAACAGAAATAGGCCTATAATTAACCATATTTAACTTACAACCCTTCTTATATACTGGCATAAGTCTAGCACTTTTAAACTCCCTTGATACCTTTCCTTGTTCAATTGATAAGTTTAAGATATAGGTTACATAAGGAGCAATCACTCTAGCAGAGTCCCTAAAAAAATCTAGCAGGAATATTATCTAAGCCAGAAGCTTTATTTATTTTTAATTCATTTAGACATTTAAAAACCTCCCTTTCGGTAACTGGTCTCAACTTTAAAGAATCTTGAATAACTCCACGTTGCCCATAAAAAGATTTCACTACAATACAAATTAATTTATCCTACAGCTCAGTAAGACCAGCAGTTGAGGTTTATTCCCTATTTTTCGTTACCATCAGGATAAAAATGCTCTGGAAATGAACTGACTATCACTAGTTATTCCTGAAATGTTGACAAAAACCCTAGACATTTAAATCAGTGCATAGTGACAATAATGTCCAATATAACACACTAAATGAAATACTTATGTATAAAAAAACTTGATCAACAAATGTAAGGTGTGGACCATCAGGCCATTCTTTTTAGTTCAGCGCTTTTAATATTGTTTTAAAAAAGACCTCATATTTTGTCTTTTCTAAAACTGCAATGAAAAACAGTTGGCGTAGAAATAATTTTCACTCAGAAACTGCTAGTAAATTTCACATACAATTACAAAGATATGGTAAGTTACACATTGAATTAAATGTGAAATTAGAAACTAGTATTTTTAAAATAAAATATCCTATAAAAAATCTTTTTTTACTAAAAAATCATCCATTAAATCGAAAAATCATTTCTTAAAGTACACAATTTTTTTTTGTCTTACAGAATACATGTTAAACTAATGCAAACTGAATAATTATAAAAAACTGCTCTTACCTGAGCGTGAGACTAGAGAGGACAGGCAGATTTGTTCATTCAAACTTAAACAGACAAAAGGATGGAGATAAGTTGTTAAGACAGTCCTATAAAAAGACACAAGTAGGTGTGCATCTTAAAGTACTTCCGCAAAGTCACTGGTCAGGTTAGTGATGTGTCACTGCTGATAACGCCCATGACCCTCCACCTGAAAATCCATCATCATGTTGTTTTAACAGGGGCATAGTTTCACTAGAGAATGAAGACTCTTGTTTATCTGTAAGCATGTGCATGACAACTGTGGTTTCTTGGTGGCATTAATGTGAAAAAGCATAAATAAAAAAGTTAAAACAACATTGCTCTAAGATAAGGTGTGAAGAGATAAGGGAAGGAGAGAGCTTTTTTTTATTCATTATATAACATGGAACTGGACAGACCAGTTAATAACACCTACACATATTTTTCCATCATAGCTTAAGTGTTGCAAAACAACAGTGAAATTTTATTTAATTAATTAAGATATTCATTACTACCTTGACTCTTTTTTGGGGGGTATGAACACTGCCTATACACATTAATTGTCAGAACATGTCAGACATATCACAATGCTGATTTGCAGAAAGGCGGTTTGCTCACATGCTATAGATTCCTATGAATGATATTTTAGTCATGGTAACAATGAATTCTTTTTAAGGACAATATTGCCAGATTAATTTGGACTCTAAAAGATGTAAAATTCAGTCAAGACCAACCAATGGTCTTTAATTTGCTGAACACTGCTGGAGGATCCAGATAACACTATCTGTCAGTGTTTTTGGACTTGGTAACTGGCAGATTTGTAGTTGGTCCAAGCTGAATAAATGCCAAATGTGCATCAACAGCTTACAGTAGAACTATTTAACAAGGTCATGTGTTGTTTTACCTTTAATACATATTCAGTCTTTCCTATCCCCATGTTGTTTATTCATTTGAAAGAAAGTGGAATAGTTAGTCTTAAGAAAAGAATATAATAGATACATCAGCAAGAAAGAAGAAAAAAGTGAAAGAAATATAAATAAAACAAAAATAGAAAAAATAGAAACAATATATATGATGGTAATGAAGAAAATTATTAATTGTTCCTTGTTGACTTACAGAAAACAATTTTAAAACACTAGAATGCAATTAATTTGTCCACTAACAATGTCCATTTGTAGAGTGTATGTATGTACAGTATTTATATATTTTTTTTTACAGGAGACAGTTTTGACATAATTCATGTAAAAGAATTGTATATAAGAATTATATAACTTTTGTTTAGATTATTATCACTTTAATTCTTAATATTTGTTTTCATTTTGATTTTTCATTTTTTTAAAAATTATTTTATTTTTTTATACGGGAATTATGAGACTATAAAATAACAGTGAAATGTATGGGTTCATGCAATTTTTAAATCAGTTTAGTTTGATTATATCAATTAATCTTTCTTATAATAAAATGCGGAAAATTAGAAAAAAAAATACATATGTGTAATCATATTACAAGAATGGGCAATTATGAGTAAATTTTGTTTACCGTAATTGCTTTTAATTGAACTGAGCTTGTCAGACTTGTTATATTATTACAAGCTAAGCTCCTCTTTCAGTAGCTAGTCCTCTACAGTTCTTCCACCCATGCCAATCCCACATCATGTCTGCCAGCTTTTTCCTGAAATAAATGTATTAATGTTTCAAACACATATTTATGATTTGATGTCTTAACTCAGATTTTAATAAGTGACTTTGTAACTATTTTCATTATGCTCTGAACTGAGATCAATCTGTTGTGATCAGAAGCAATCCCACTAGATGAGATGCACATCATCTAGATCCACCAGCGGTGTGTAATGGGTTTTAGAGGATGATAAAGAGCTGGCATTGGCCCGCACAGCTGCCCGTCTCTTAAGCTCGCGGGAGATCTGACACCAGGACAGTGGATAGAAACAACAGCCATAAAAACAGTCACTGCACACATCACCCTGGGGAATAAGACAGAGAGAGAGAGAGAGAGAGAGTTGAAATGATGTAAAGATGCCAGAGTCATATTAACATCCAGAAAGCTAATACTGTTTTGACATAAATCTTTTGCAGACTGAATGAATGACCCCACTCTCAACTCTTGTTTTTGATATTTTTGGGAAACATTACCTCATAAATCACAAAAAAATGTAATCCATCTCCATCTAGTGGTAGAATGAAATACACGCATGTCAAAAGCATTTCACTTTTCTCATCTTTTTCACTTTTCTTATCTTTGTCTCATCCTACAGAGGTAATTCACCCAAACAAAGAGAGAGAAAATAAATAAAAAATTCTGTCTGACATTTTTAAGTGTGTAGATAAAAAAAAAAAAAAAATCATTGAGACATTTCTCAAAATATCTTTTTTTATGCTTCACAGAAGAAAGAATGTCATACAACTTTGGATCAACCTGAGAGTAAATAATGACAGAATTATTATTTTTGTTGAACTATACATTTAATTTTGCCAGCGGCTATTTGCACTAAGATGCTATTTACACTAAGTTCAAATAGCATATTTTCTTATAGATACTATTTACACTAAGTGAAAATAGCAGTATTTTTTGATATGCTATTTACACTAAGTGCAAATAGCCTAGCTATAGATTCTGTTTGCACTGTTAAAATAGCAATTTTCTGCTATTTATACTACTTATTGCAAATAGTGGCAATTATCTGCACCTCAGTATTGTAGTACATTATAAAACAGTACGCAATAATAACGTACTGAGTGTAATTTATAGTTTATAGTTTTAATTCAAATTAGTCTATTAAATGGATGCCATCTTATTGGGACAATAAAGCCCTCCTTACACCTACCCTACCCGATACTTTATTTTCAACTTTTTGATTATTTCCTTCATTTTTATAGAAAATAAATGCCTTTCTGATGCGATATGAGATTTGAAAAGGGAGAAAAAAAGTTCGGCAAAAGGTGGGTTCGAACTCGGGTCGATCGCGTCAAAACGTACGCACCTTACCATCTACGCCACTGAAACTGAGATTGAACAAGTGTGTTATTACCATATTGACTATTCCAATCAAATGTTGCTGGGCAGAGTTAGTGCAAATAGCCTTTGCCAACAAAGCGGGCTAAGTGCACTTAGTGTAAATAGACACTCCGTTTAATTTTTACTTCTAAAGCACAAAAGATGTTAACTGATAGTCTTTGGTGGTACTTGGAGGAATAGTTCACCCAAAAATAAAAATTTGCTGAAAATTTACTCATCCTCAGGCCACGCAAGCTGTAGATTAGTTTGTTTCTTCATTGGAACAGATTTGGAGAAATTTAACATTACACCACTTCAAAGGATCATCTACAGTGAATGGGTGCCAGCAGAATGAAAGGCTAAACATTTAGTACAAACATCAGAATAATCCAAGTCTTGTGAAGTCAAAAGCTGCATGTTTGTATTAAACAAATCCATGATTAAGATGTTTTTAATGTTAAACAGCACAATACGAGTCCTCTATGCATATTATTGCTGTCTCCAGTGAAAAAGTCAGGAGAGAAATATGCACAGATTCAGCACCTTTATAAAATGGTCCAAATCTGTTCTACACAAATATGTCAGTGGATTTTAATGTAAGAGGATAACAGGGAATGGACATTTTCACTGGAGGAAGTATTATTATGGATTAAGGATTATAAACACACTGCTTTTCCCTTCAGACATTAATTGATGGACTGGGGTCGTGTGGATAAAAAATTTCAACAATTTTTTTTTATTTTTGGTCGAACTATTCCTTTACTAGGCCTGCAATTCTCTAGACCTGTCTTCAATTTGTATGATCACTAGATTATTTCAATTCTAAATCCAATTTAATAACAAAAATAATTAGTTGAATTTTTAATACGTTCAGTTTGTCATAAATTAACAGTAAAGAAAGAAATCAGAGTACAACTTTATGACTCTGATCCGATATCGATAAGCTCTTTCTTTCTGCAGCAAAACCGATTTCTCATGTCACATGTACTCTGTAATGTAACATGCAGTCACGGCACACTGGTTTGTGTTGTGGGTGTTTGCTTCCAGAACTTTCAGTTAGTTTGGTGCTGAGAAAAGATGCTTATCGCAGCCAGTTCACTTGGTTTTGGAAGAGGGTCATATGGGTGGAATGTAAGTGTATGTGTGGGCATTGGGTCATGTGCGTGGATGTTTGTGTGTGTGCATGTGTGGGTGCCTTTTTGTGTAAGAGTATTCATGCTTGCATAACTGTTGTAAATTGCTTCCAAAAAGAAATTTGGTGCAATATAATATACTATAATACTAACATGGCAAATTATATGACTATATGTATTAATGATTGCATTTTTTTGTTTCTTGTCACGGTATTTGAACATGTAGTTGCAGACTAACATCATTACATGAGTGATTTCATTTCACCTCAATGCCGTAACGTTCTCTTACAGCTGCATGCATGGCCAGTGATGCTGGCGTTCCACATCTGACATAGTCCAACAGGGGCAGACAAATAAAGGCAAGCACCAAAAAGCACAGCAACCTGAAAACACACACAGATGTCACTTCAAACACAAGCAAATTATACATGTGTATGTTTTCATTGATATTTCTCATCGCAGTTGCATGTGAGATGGTGATGATGTTTTGCATTGCTATTAGTACAGTGAATAAACACTCACAATCATTCATATCCCCCCAGCATTCACAAAGTCCAGTGCTCCACTTGCCATCCTGTTCTGCTGGGCAGGGTTGGGACTGTACCACTCTCAGCTGCAGGGGGATGCTGACTCTCTCCATAGTGACATTAATACCTGTGCCATTTCAATGTTTATTTGCAATACTATATTACAAACATTTATTATATTCTGTTGTTTAACAAACTTAAACCGAACATTACCCTTCTGGAGACTTAAACCTTCAAACTTTGAAAACTCTAAACAATATTATATTTGTACTTGTAGATTCCTATTCTTCAATGCATTTACAGATCCTAAATTAACATGATTCAGTAGCATCTTGGAAGTTGAATGATCCTGACAAAATTAATAATCATTAGTAAAATTCTATAAAGGTTCATGCACTAACAAAAGGGACACACAAAATGTCTAAATCTATCAGTTGTGATACTAAAAAGAATATAAACAACAACATAAATTCTTACCTGTTGATACTGTATGTACAGAAACCAAAGTCATAGAATAAATAATTGTCAGATAAACTGTTCACTGCAGTCCTAATCTATTTGGAGGATTTCATTTTCTTCCACCACCCTTTGTAACCAGGCAGTAGCCTACTGATAACTTAAGCTGTTGACTGTAAACAAGCTACTCCCTTAGTTTTCTTGCAGTTCTTTGGTTCTCAAGAGTTTGGCTAGAAATTGATGACTAGTGAACAATATTGTACATGCTCCTGAATGTAATTCATTGAATGGTTCAAGGTCATCACTGTGTTTTAGGAGACCAAAATACAAACGCACAGACAATAATATGAGAACTGAATGCAATTTAATAGTCAAATATGTAAATGAAAGATTTTCATTATAATCCAAGTTAGAAATGATAATAAAAATTTATAAATAATAATAGTTCTGCTGGCATTTCATTGTAAAACTCACTTTTGAAAAAAGTAATGTTATATTAATGTAAACTATAAACAAGCAAAAGACTGAAGTATTGAATGAACAATAAAAATGCATTTTATCTCATTTCATTGAAAAGGAAATTCCAGGAAATCTTTGTTGCCATGAAAACTGAAACCATATTATCAGATTTTGCGATACTGAGGGGTTAAAATGCTGAGTAACAGATCCTCACATGGGAGATCTTTAGAAAGATCTCAGACCTTGAGAGATTTGCTTTACAGATACAGGAGTAAAAAATGTACTTTTGGGTCCAAACATAGCAGTCAAACCTGAGAGGGGCAAGTGGCTTGTTGGAACATGCATAATTCTTCAAATAAAGTCTAAATCTGGCTAAAGAAACGTTTAGTAGTATAAAGGCTGCTGTAAATAAAGATGACCAGTAGAGATACAGAACGCAATATCTCTTTATGTTATCATAAAAAACACACAGTGATGACAGAAAACATCAACACTCAAGAGAAAACATGTTAAGTGATGAAATGCCTCATTACAGTTTATGCTTTACATACTTTTATTGTGTTGTTGTAAGATGCAATCAACCAATCACAATTGTAACATTGTTGAAATCAGAGCATTTTTGTGATTATATGACAGTAAATTCATCATGCATGCTGAGTATAGATATGTGATAAATCATATAGAAGCTCTAAAGCAGCACAATTCCCACTTCATCCCTTTTTATACTCTGAACTGTTCATGAATGGCATAAATGAGTCTCGACATTTTCACAGTGTATAACATGATTTTACCTGAATGAGACAGGACATATTGCATGTTTAACTATAATCTAAACAACAACACACAAGAGAAAACATTGACAGAAAAACACATCTCTACAGTTTATGCTTTACATACTTTTATCATGTTGCTTTAAGACACGAGCAAAATGATCACAATCATTGTTGAAATCAGAGCATTTTCATGATTACATTAAAGTTAATTCATCATAGAGACTTTAAACATTGAGCCTGGTAGATATGTGATAATCTGAAGCGCTATATAAAGCAGCACAATTCCATCAGATCACAAAGGAATAGAAATAAATTTTGAGTTGCACAACCGTACAAACTGTTTCTTGGAGACTTCATTCAAATCTGTGGAAATCACATTTATTATAATGATTAATGACAAAATTGTTTCCGTAACATGTTTTAATTCAGTATCGTTTAACTTACATATTTCTTTGTGACTGCAAATACACCCGACAATTTCGCTGTACTCTCTTTTAAGATTGTATCTACACTGTAGCCCCTTCGTAGGATGAACTAAAGAGGAGAGATTTATTACATTAAACAAATTAAATAATTTTGTGATCCATATTAATACTACACAATGTTTTGGCAAAAAGACTTTGTTCCTTACTTTTGCAGCCACAAACTTTTGCAGCTTGCCAGGATCTCCTCTGTGAACAGGCTGTGTGGAGATATAGCTGACATTAGTCTCACATTCAAAGGATAAACATTAATGCTGAAAAATTCCCTTATGGTTATTAATATTCATCTGAAAACCACAGAATAAATGATGCAAGCCATGTACAGGTATACTGTCACAGAAATTACCTGAGTTGTTGCACAAAATTGTGGTCAGAATCACCAGGACAAACAGCAGACAAATTGGTTTGGACATCTTCACGCTGGCGCTGCTGCGGCTTATTGAAAAGGTACGATTTCTGCCCTCCTTTTATCCCCTTGTGTAATGATTATCTCCCCTGCCCCTTTCGCACTTCATCCCCTTTTATACCCTGAACTATTCATGAGGGTTTAAGTTTAACGGCATAAATGAGTCTCAACATGTTCACAGTGCATGCCACAATTTTGAATGAGAAAAGAGATATTGCTTGTTTACCCCAATCTAAACAACAACACTCAAGAGAAAACACGTTAAATCTGATAAAGCTGATCTTGTCAGATCACAATGTGTGGGACTGAATAACTGCAATATCTTAGCAGTGGAGCTGAGTGGAGATCAGATTTAGAGCATCTGTTATGAATTACTAGTTTGTTGCCTTATAATACACTGATACACTAGTAGGCCTGTACAGTTTATGTGGTCTATATGGCATACATTAACACCATCCAGGGTTTAAAAAAAATTAAAAAAAATTTGGTCACACCTGGGGGATGAATTGCAAACATTTATTCATATTTCTTATTGGCAATGAAACTTTAAATGAAACACTGCATTAACCTATATATTTTTAGTGTGACTATACATCCTCTTTTTCCTAGACATGTCCTGTCCTTGCATAAAATGTCGAAGTTTGGGCTCCATATTGTCATACTCTCTACAGTCTTTATACATTATGTATATTTGCATTGCTTTGACCGTTCTCTGTCAGTTCCACCTTCCTGAATGCCATGATCAGTTATGTACAATGCCTGTATGCTATTAATCAATCTACTCCTGACCAGGACATGTACAGGAAAGAAGAGGATGTATTGTCAACCTACTATTATTCATTATTTTAGTATTCCTCCCTTGTATAAGTGCAGCAAACAGTGCAGATTTTTGTTTTACTTGCAGCACCATTTGTAACGCCACCTCACAAAACCATACAAACTCATCAAGATTTTGTTGCTCTCACCTGGAGAGTTTAAAATAGGATTAATAAAATAAAATGATAAACTGTGGTGAGGGATCAGTTGATGTGTTTCGGACTAAACAAACCACATATTGTGTGCGGTATTAGGTATTTCGTAAAACAGTAAGGTGATACTTCACAAGACAGAGAACAAAGAGAGCACTGGATTAAGTAAATATTTATGTACAATGAACTGAAACCAAACCTGCTGTGGTTTGCCAGTTATGAAGAAAGTTTTTAAACACCTGAAAGCACAGCTTGTTAACATTCTTTTTTTTCCCCAAACATCAAACACTAGGGGCTGAAAAAATGTGAACTACAAAGACAAAAAATAAAATAAAATAAAAAAATAAATAAAGGAACAACAACAATACTGCATTCCCATGTTTTTTTATTTGTTTGTTTGTTTGTTTGACTGCCATGGTATTTATTGAATCTTGGTGTAAATATCATGGTGCATGTTGGCTATTGTCACGTGTCGGTTTCTATTTAGTTCCGTTTTGTCCTTATTTGGGTTTTCCTGTTCTAGTTTTGTTAATCATCGTTTATTCCTTTCACCTGTTTTGTATTAATCATCTTGTTTGCTCCTTTGTTCCATTTCCTTTATAAGTCCTCAGTTCTGTCCTTTTCTTTGTCTGAGTTTGATGTTAATAAATGGATATACGTGAGTTGATGCTACTTCGTTCTCCTGATCTTTTGTTATATGGTTCTACAACCACGCACCGTAACAGCTATATGGTTGACCTAATCATCTTATTAAAGCATCACACGAGCAAGACTTTGTTAGACTGTGAGAGACTGAGTTCAGAAGATGTGTCCAATCCTTTGTTATTAAAGGGATAGTTCACTTTGAAATTAAAATTTGATATCTATCAGCTTACCCCAAGGGCATCCAAGATGTAGGTGTCTTTTTTTCTTCAGTAGATCCAATTTTGATATTTTTAGGTCAAACCGTTCTAGTCTGTCAGTCATATAATGGCAGGTATAGGTCACTGTCTCTATAAGAGGGAAAAAGAACATGCACAGAGAAAATCCAAATTAAACAATTCCCCATCGTAACTACACATTGATGGCCTAAGACACGCAAACGAGCGGTTTGTGTGGGAAAACGAACAGTATTTATATCGCTTTTTACCTCTTTATACACAACCACGCCCAAGTGATCTGAGTGCGCCAGACGATCCGGTGTGTGACGTGTGTGCGCGCTGCTCTCTGGCTTAGTCTGCGCAAGCTACGGAAAGAGCAATCAACCATAACTTCTTTCGAGCAGGCTCATAAATTGGGAATGCATGAAAACTCACCACTCCCAGATGAGTTCGTGGCATGAGCAAACGTAGATTCTTGTTTACTTTTACGCCGGTTTAAACATCCCCGGATAAGCGCAAGTTGGGGTACCATTTTTATTAGCCATCTTACCTACAATCTCTGTTCTGCGAAACAATGAGTGACGATAATGCGTAGAGATCACTTCCGAGCGCTTTCCGGGCGCTTGCGCAGACTAAGCCAGAGTGGCGCAAGACTCACCGTCACACACTCGGACGCGTGTATGCGCACTCAGATCACTTGGACATGAGCCATGGTACAAGAGGTAAAAAACTATATAAATACTGTTCGCTTTCTCACACAAACCGCAGTTGCTTAGGTGTCTTAGGCCATCAATGTGTAGTTAACATGGGGAATTGTTGTTTAATTTGGATTTCTCTGTGCATGTTCTTTTTCCCTCTTATAGAGACAGTGACCTATACCTGCCATTATATGACTGACAGACTAGAACGGTTTGACCTAAAAATATCAAAATTGGATCTACTGAAGAAAAAAAGACACCTACATCTTGGATGCCCTTGGGGTAAGCCGACAGATATCAAATTTTAATTTCAAAGTGAACTATCCCTTTAATTCTAGAACGTCACGTTAGAACTAGATGGCTTAGACTGTTTCTGTGAAGCTCAATAAACAAGGCAACAGGATTGTGTGATATTTCTTTACTCAGTATTTCAATGATAAAAAGTTAATAATGCGTGACATATTTTAGATATAATGTTGTGCTTTGTTTTTGCAATACATCTAATAGCAGCACAGTGGTGTTTCATTTTTGAACAATTCAGTAAATAATTCAATGACTCCGTCACAAAGGAACCTGTTTTTGAACGAATCAGTTAAATGATTCAACTCTAGTCAGGAAGTTATTGGCTGCATTGAAATCGCATACTTCCCTACTATATCGTATGTGGAAAAACAGAATGTAACAGAAGAAGAA
Organism: Tor tambroides; assembly: GCA_021397915.2. NCBI lineage: Eukaryota > Metazoa > Chordata > Actinopteri > Cypriniformes > Cyprinidae > Tor > Tor tambroides. The sequence continues at coordinate 44,904 of JAFVLL020031928.1, forward strand.
TGTCTGAATTCACAGTACTCGTAAAAGAATAGGCAAAAAGTAACCAGATAACCTACTACTTCTGGTGAGATTCTGACCTGTGAATATGATAGACATTTTACTATCCCATTAGGCCACGGAGAGGATTATGAATTTATGGATTTATATATTCATAGATGCCCTGTCCAAAATTGCACCTTGCGGTCTTCCTCTGAGTCCACACTTTCATGATGTAATGCCGCTTTGACTGTCGGGTAGAAGTCTGCCGCAGACTTTGCCACGCATAGCAGCTGCAAAGGGGGTGCTCACGAGCACCCTTCTGAAAGCTAAAATGACCCTACGGTCTCGTGGACTTAATGGACACACAACACGTGGCACAGCGGCCATTGTAAGTCCGCAAGACCATTAGTGCACATGAAGTGCGCCATTTGGGACAGGGCCATAGAACATACTTTGCGGTCGTAAAGTAGCCTAGGCTAATTACTCAAAAAAGTACCATGTGATTTCGGACACAGCCATTTGTTAGGTTGTTGAATGAATCAATGTTTGAACAAATCAGTTGAATGTAGCTATAATTTAGCAACAAACTCTGTCCCTTGTTGCCTAAGATATAATTGCAAAAAGAGAAACGATAAGCTGTTGTCTCAACATCAACATTACAGTCATGTGAAGATAGCCTACTGTTACTCTGTTTATTTGATACACTATTTTATTTGTTTCGGACTGTTTCATTTATTTTAAATACACTAGGTAAGGAAATTGTTCAAACTGATTTAAAAAAAAAAAAGGCTAACTATAATCTATTTTCGTTCTCCCCCCTTTTCCTGTAAAGCTTTGGCAACACATACCAAAGGTAGGCTACAGATGTCATGTTGATAAAGCAATTTGAATTCTTTTCAAACAAACCGTGTCAGTGATAAAGTACAAGTGAAACATGCTCTAACGTCCAGCGTGGGTTCTCATATGCAGGTTACAGTTGGCGGGCCCACACACGCGGTGGGCGAGCCGTCAACAACCACCTACCCACGGGCTCACAACCTGAGTATTACAGAGATCGGGCCCTCCCTCGCAGTGACGCATACAGAAACGACCAAGGAAATCCCCAAGTGAGAGTTACGACAGACTCTCACCACCGTAGATAGTGGGCAACTTCCGACTTGCGCTGAACACCGCGTACAAATCGACATAGAAGACAAATACGTGTAAACCGTGTCCACGTTCCGGACAAATACAAGGTAGGAATACGTTTCGTTGTTTTATATTTGTACATGTGATATATTTCGACTACAGCATAACGTAATGTAAGCTCGAGCTTTGTTGTTGACAGTCGTGAACATACTCGAGCTCATCCGGTGCATGCGATCAGTTATACAAGGTGTAATTTATATGTTTAATCCGGCTGTTTATTGGACTATTGTGTGATTTATTACGAATTTTGATTACTGGGTTTCATTAGTTAGAGCGTAAAAGGTTTATGGCTTAATTTTCCCGTGTTTTACCCTCCCCAGGTGTTGTAAACACTGCTTTCGGATCAGTTTAGGTGGATTGACTAACATTTTGTCGGCGTCGCGGAAGTGCATAGCCAACCAACGACTTGCGGTTGTTTTTTATGAGTACACCTAGCGAAGTACAGCAGCAGGAGGACATGTACGGCATGGCAGAAATGCCCGACCTCATACCACCGGCAGGTGCATTACAACCCAGTCCAGTAATCCCGTACGACCACGGACAGGCGGGGAGAAACAGACCAGACCTCCTGTCTGCCCCACGAAGAATGCAGCGAGCCCCCAAACTCGGACAGATCGGGCGGTCTACGAGAGGTGGGTGATATTAAGTTGTGTTATTATTAGTTTTTCCCCCCCTTTCAAAATACTTGCCCCGAGACCAAAATTCTAAATCAAAATTTGTATTTAAAAGCCTTCCCAGAACTGAACATTTTGGATATTTCCCTCATTTAATCCATTTGAATTAACTCATCAACTGGGTGCGTCCAATAAAGAAAGCATCCAAAATATGCAGTGCTGGGGAAGCTCCAGGAAAAATTCCTTTTCTAATGTAACATATTCTAAAGCTTTCCCTCTACATTCACTAAACTTGGTTCAGATCTATCTCTGTCTCCTAGTAAATACTCTGAAGCTGTAACAACTACCAGAATACGCAAGCAACTTATAAAACTATTTTAAAATTCCAAGCAAGTCCAACAAGTTTGTCTCGACAAACATCCCTTTTCTAAGTTATTAAAAATAACTTTGAAGGGAAGTACTAATCGTGACTAATCATGCATTCAAGTCATATCGGAAAGATCATATTTACAAGTTGAACGCCCATAAACGTCACCACAAAGTCATAATTATGAGTGGAAAACACTGGAAACATGTACACATCCATTTACATATAAAACTATGAAAAAAGTTGCAAGTATGAAATATCATAGTATTGTACAATTGTAAAACAATATGTAATGATTAAATTTACAGCGCCTTCATAAGCTGAATAAAACCATAAAGCAAAAACACACCCAACGCACCGTTGTTGTTCATATTTTGTAGATGTTGGGTTAAAAAAATCTTAACCAGCTTCCCAGGATTACTTGAACGCACCATAACTCATGGTGTTCACGTGTTTCCACTCTGTTGTCAATGTATGATACATTTGTTCTTTTGTTTTTACAGTGGTTATTGATGATGAGGACTTAGATGATATCATAAACAATAACAGAAGCTTCCCGGTTTCTCAGAGAGTATCACCTGTTGCCTGATGCATGACTGACTGTGCCAAAGATGTTAAAAGGCCAACACACCAAAGCAGGCCTAGAGAATTGAACTAAAATCTCCCTCTCACATGTTGTCGTCACCCTTCACTGTACAGCTTTTAAGGCTTTCACCACTTCAAGGTCAAACGAAAGAACTGTGGACTTTGCTTCCTGTTCACTTAATGCTTGCCCATCACTTCACTGATGTCGTGCTTCTGTAGCACTAAATGATCCTGTCTGGTGTTCTTGGTTTTGGAAGTTTCTTTCTTGAAGTGAAGATCTTGCTGATCTCTAATGTAACAGGGCTATATTTATTAAATTTGCACTTTACTGCAGAATAAGAAAGCTAACCTCAGCAGGTTGGATTACTCATCTCCCAAAGAGGACACTTTCCTGTGAATCTCTGTTAACGTGTAACGCGCCATTTGGTAAGACCTTTGGTTACCTTGGTAACCAGGGCCTACTATGACATTTCTCTCAATGACATAGATTACTTGTTAATTGTTTTATTCATTCACTGTTTTTATGTGCCTGTTGATTTTAGTTTGAATTGAAATAAGTACAATCTTGAATGCATACCGACTGAGATGAACAATCAAATCTTCTAAAGTGGTCTCAGATGCTTGTTGAAGTACATTGCTCTTAATGTTTTTGACTTCTAAATGTTTGCATGGAAATTCATGGATTTTTGTAAATTGTTTTGGGGGAGTGCAGTGGGGTGGGAGTAATAAAGTATGCATGAGTAACATTTATTGCATTTGTTAATGTTTGGATACAGGCTATTTGTAATTATTATTATTTTTTTCAGTCAAAAAATTTACATTTCTGGACATTGCAGGATGGTACTTTTTTATTTAGTCAGTGATATTTCTTTTTTAAATATAATTTAAATTATATTTTGAATCTCAGATTTCAATATTTTTGTGTAATGTAAATAAGATGTCTTATTCAACCACCATATGATACAATGAAAGCCAACTTTATTGAAAATAAGCATGTAAAACAAATATATAAACAATAAGCTAGCTAACACTGCCATTATCAATAAGCTTTTTATAAGTAAAAGATGTTCAGATAGGCTCATGGACAGTACAAATGAACGTGAGGTGATGAGTTAATACTGAAATGTGTTAAGCAAGTGAAAAAAAACCTAAACATAACGTTCAGGATCTTCCTCAACCATCTGCAATTACATGAAATTACTTCAGAGTGACTCAAATGAGTATTAAAAATGTTAGCATTTCTGTAGGATGAATACTCAAAAACAAAAAAATCTTTAAAAAAAAAAACCTGCCTCCATTTTGGGCAACACCTGCTTGTTGGTTACAGTGCTCCCTAGTGGGCACTTTGAAAACACCCAACACATATGACCCACTACCCAAGTTTCTCTTCTTTGACAGAGAAAACAACCTAGCTGTTTACTTCAGTGAAACGCTGAGGGCTCAAAGCAATCTGAGAGGATTTGTGCTGACACTAGATTTCTACAGTCCTCCATTTCAAAAACTCCCACAGAGTTTGTAAATACATTTTCTATTTGAACTTTTGGACAACTGATTGCCCTTTTATAATGGGACATTATACAGTTTGTAAACTCTTTTCTTTCTCAGCGACAGCTGTTTTACCTTCATTATTCAGTTCATTATTTTGTTGAAGAAATTCTTCAGCTTCTGAAGTTGCTTCAGTGTCTGTCCAGTAGGGGGCATTCTTGGTCACACATACTCTTTGTTGCTGCCGCTTGCAGACCGTGCAGAGTTACTTTTAGGATATTTTGACACTTGTTTACTTCGAGGGCAAGAGGCAGCCAACATGGCTCCACCGAGAACATCAAGAAATGACCCACCCCAAGCAATGAAAATGGCTGCTCCAAACTCAAACCTAAAGAACAAAAAGAAAAGGTCATATGGGAAATGTGCATATTATATTATTATTACTATTATTATTATTATTTTTTTTTTTACAATATAATTGCATTTGGTCAAAGTTCCAGAGTGTTTCTTAACCCTGTTCCTGGATGCTTCCCAACACTGTGCATTTTGCATGTTTTCATAATCGAACCCACCCAATTTAACTCATCAGCACTAGTAGAAGTGCTCCAAGAACTGAAATGGGTGTGTTGGATAAGGAAGACATCCAAAATGTGTCTTTTTGGGGGACCTCCAGGAACAGAGTTGGGACATTCTGCTCCAGAAATTGTGCAAAGTAGAATTCCTTGTGCTCACTTGGTGTTGACTGGAGTGAAGGGGTTGTAGAAAGCTCGAATCACATTGTGGGCAAACCATGAACAGGCAACAACTGCACAGAGGGCTGTAGGAAGAAAAAAAGACATTGGCTAGTTCAAAGCATTGGCTAGTTTAGCATTAGCTACCCTACTTTCTTTGATGTTCATTGACCCACAGACTGAGCAGAGACTTATGTTATATAAGAGCAGTTCAAACACTGTTTACTGTAAACTTGCATGAACAGTCTGTCTCAGTATCTCGCACACACATACACTCACCTCCCACTAGCAGTATGATGCCTCCTGTCATGGCCGTGCGAGCCTTGCGAACTTTGTCATCAGCTCCACAAGTGGTGCACTTCATGCCCATGCAAGCCACACCAAGACCGCAAATGGACACAATGATACCCACAATCATCAAAGCACGGGTCGCTTGAAGATCACCTGCGGGAGACAGATAGAGAAGGTCAGAGAAACATCAAAGTGATGTGGATTCATCTTATTGCTGAGTTTAGAGGTTGACATCTTAAAAACTGTCAGTCATGCGAATGGCCAAACCAGCAGGAAATAGCTGTTTGACATTATAAATAGTATTAAATTATAACAAATTAAATGGTGCAAAATTGAGTTTCTACTCCAAAACTAGGCATGTTATAAATAATAATAATAAAGATAATAACAATTTAATATTATACAAGTAATATAGAATTATTTATTATTAAAACAAATTTGATAGAATTGTACAAAACTGAGTCTAAAGTAGATGTTGACATCTTAACTATATTATAAATAATAAAATAATGTAATGTTACACAAGTAATATTGAATTATTTATATTAATTTATAACAAGTAAATTGTATAAAAATTGAGTTTCTACTCCAAAACTAGATGTTGAAATCTTAACCATACGTCATGCAAATGGCCAAACCACCAGGAAATAGTTGTTTGATACTATAAATATGAAATTAAAACTAATTAAATTGTATGAAATTGAGTTTCCACTCCAAAACTAGATATCGAGCTCTAAGATAATTTAATATTATACAATACAATATTATTGCATAATAATATTAAAACAAATTTGATAAAATTGTACAAAATTGAGTTTCTACTCTAAAACTGGATGTTGAAATCTTGATCATATTACAAATAAAGAAAATGATGTTACACAAGTAATATTAAAATGTGACCCTGGATCACAAAACCAGTCTTAAATCGCTGGGGTATATTTGTTGCAATAGCCAAAAATACACTGTATGGGTCAAAATTATTGATATTTCTTTTATGCCAAACATCATTAGTACATTAAGTAAAAATCATGTTCCATTTCCTACCGTAAATATATCAAAACTTCATTTTTGATTAGTAATATGCATTGCTAAGAACTTCATTTGACAACTTTAAAGGTGATTTTCTCAATATTTTGATTTTTTTTTGCACCCTCAGATTCCAGATATTCAAATAGTTGTATCTCGGCCAAATATTGTCCTATCCTAACAAACTTGTTTATTCAGCTTTCAGATGATGTATAAATCTCAATTTTGAAAAACTGACCCTTATGACTGGTTTTGTGGTCCAGGGTCACAAATGATTGTTTATTTATTATTATTTATTTTAAATTATAACAAGTAACTTGTAAACAAATTGAGTTTTTACTCCAAAACTGGATATTGACATCTTAACCATGTCACGCAAATGACCCAACCTAGAAAATAGCTGTTAAATAAAGAATATTATAAATTATAATAATTTATTAACTATTAATTTTTTATTAAATATTTTATTCATATTAATTTATAATTATAACAAAATTAAATTCTTGCTCTGCAGTTGCTAAAGTGTAATTTTCACAGAAGTCTGAGCACTAATAGTAATGCTTGTCTTATCTAGGGCTGCAACAACTAATCGATAAAATCGATTATTATCGATTATGAAAATCATCGACAACGATTCTCATTATCGATTAATCGGGTCTGCCCACAGCGCACGTCCAACTTCAGCGGTTGCTCAAATTACAACACGGAATAATGCATTTCTATGGACAAAATGCATCTAAAAATAGTGGAGTAAACGGAATGAGATGCTGCGGGAGAAGTACGTGACCCAAGCTGCTCAAAACATGAGAATTCTTTATTTTAAGCTTTAAGTTAATGTATTAGCGTAATGGCTTGCCCTGTCAGGCGCTCTGACAGATGCGTGTGCGTCCTCAGCGCAAAAACTTTCAGTTTACGGTCATATCCTTATCTATAAATGTCACAAATTCGCTCGAGCATTTCCATTTTTGCATAAAGGTCCGTCCTGACAGTCTGTGTTAAGTTTAAAATACCGAATGAGCGCCGGTGCGACGGGCGCGTGCACGCGCGTCAGACAGACGGAACACAGAGAGGGAGACAATTAATTCAGCGCAAAAACATCCATTGTGCTGAAATATCTGTTGCTGAAAGTTAATTTAAGGTTTAAAAGTCAACATGCAGTGCGAATATTTTATGAGAGTAGGAACTTTAAAGGGATAACAGCTTGAATTGTCTAAATATAAATATCAGACGCTTCATAACCGCCTTTTACAGGATAAAGAAATGACAGCAAGACGTGACTGTGATCAAAGTGAACGTGTTCCTACAGAACATTACTCTTACCTGTTGGTTAACACCGAGTTTGTGTTTTTATTCGTCTTTATTTAATTTTTAACAGATTTAAACTATATTCAATATACAATGCTTAACAAATTTATTAAAACAAAGTTATATAAGGTTTTTAACAAATTATGTAAGGTTTGTGCCACTGCTGCTCTAAATTAACAGTACTGGTGATTACCAAAATAATGTTTTAGCTTTCTGTATTGGTTAGTCATCCAATATGCGTAAGCTCTTTAGTAAAAGTAGTAGGCTAATTCTAATGCTATAATGTAATTATTGTTGTTATCTATGAAAGAAAGGCAGAGCACTTTATAGTTTTTTTTTTTTTTCAGATACCCAATTACAGTCAAAAAGTACATAATGCAAGCAAGAATGCAAGCTGTTATGAGGCAATTTTTGTTATTATGTGAATAAATACTAATTAGTTAGTTTGTAATTTGCCCAATAAATGACAATAACATTTTTAGATTTAAACAATTTTTTTGACAGATTCCTAAAATATTTGTGTTTTCTCTTTAGGTGGTCTAATAAATTGTTAAGCACTGTATGTTTTCATAGCATTCAGTTGGCAGGTTTGTTTGAAGGACATTGGGCAGAATGTGGAATAGTGTGTTTTTTGTCAAAATAAAATATTTTTTAATCCGATTAATCGATTAATCGAAAGAATAATCGGCCAACTAATCGATTATCAAAATAATCGTTAGTTGCAGCCCTAGTCTTATCACATCTACTAATTAAGCACTGTCCAGACACTGTTAAAAGAGATGCAACTGAAAAATGTTTATATAAAATCCATCAGGCAACACAGAAAAAAGAGAGTGCAAGAAGCCATTCCGACAAAAACCAGTCTGTGCCAGTGCAATCCTGTACATGTGCACACAAAACCCAGCAAGACAGGAGGTTAAAAAAAAAGGAATGTACGAGGGGCAGGGGTGCAAGCTGTAGTGAAGCGGAAGAATTATTCCTCTCCTTTATTCATTAAAACACAATGAGGCATCTCTTGCCAGGCACAGAAAACAGTCAGTGGTGGAATTCAGGGGGTCACCCTTCATCCTTCTGCTTTCTCTCGTCTTTCGCTCCTCCCTCCATCCTATTTCAACCTGCTGTCAGGTGCAGTTCCAGCTGGTCTCAACTGGAAGTGTCCTGCAGTTTTCTCAGAAATGACCCCTGAGGTTCTGCACAGAGCCCCTCAGTAAATACATCAAGTCAAAGAGTGAACCAGGAGAGCTAAATCACATTTCAGAACAGTCTTCGTTAATCTGTAGAGAGTGTTCCTGAAAACTCTGAGGTGGAACGTGAGGTTGTGGTTTCCTATCCCAGTCCTCGGGGAACTGAGGGAATGGGGAATGTTTCTGTTACAGCCCTAAACTGAAGCACTCAATTCAATGAATAAACTCATAATTCATCATTGGTAGTTGGGTGTGTTAATAAAAACACTTTGGCAGCTATAGAAACAATGGATTACGTTCTTCCTGGAGAAGCACAGGCACCATGGCTACCTGTCCTGCCTGGGTTACATTACAGTCATACAGTAGATCCAAAGTCCCACTGGCGAGGACAGCATCCATTAATCAAGCTGGAAATGGCATCAGTGTTTATTTAAGTGTGTGTGTGTGAAGAGTTGGAAACTACGGCTTCAGATGCCAGAGAATTCCAATAAACACCTACAGTACAGATTTACATTATATTACATGACAGGCACTTCATCTGTTAGACAAATTTATATAGGCTACATATTGGATCCCATGTGTGATATGATATTGCACATTTTAAATCAACCACTGGGATTTTCTACATTCAAATTTAGATTTATTCTTTTTCGATTAGCTCCATTCCTCTGGCCCCTTTACATGAGGACCTTCAGGTATTACAGGCAAATACAGATTAATCATGTGCTAAAATATGGAACATTAATAAATAAAATGAATAATTAGAGAAAATGAAAAGTATTTTGTGAACTAGATAGATAGATAGAGGTTTGACACTCACTGTCTAATTGTAGAATGGAGTCGTAGATTTTGCACTGAAGCTGTCCGGTGCTCTGAAACGCGCAGGACATCCACAGTCCCTGGTAAGTGGCCACTGCCGTGATAATACTGTCCCCCACGTACGCGGACATCTTCCACTGAGGGAGGATGGTGCCCACGATCAGTCCAATGATGCCAATCAGAGAGAGACCAAATCCAAGCAACTGAACGCCCGAGTTTGCCATATTTTTTGACACTTAATGACAAGATGAGCAACAGTTGGCAACAAACTTGAGAAAAGCTCCTGTCCCGCACCTGTTACTCTCTGAAGAACCTCTCCGAACAATCTGTCGATGAAGTTGAGAAAGCGTCCAACTCTCTAAGGAAGAACAGCAGTCTGTCAGTCAGCTGGAGCCTGGCGGTGTTTATATCTCGACACGGATGTCAGTTACGGTCGAAGAGTTGCGTAAAATACAGATGCCGAAGAGTGGTCTCGAGCGAATGAGAGGGTAACGGCAGGCTGGCGCGCGATGCCAGTTGTGCCATGCCCGGTGTCGTGACGTCACGCCAAATAGAATCACTCGCATCATCTTCACTTTTTAAGTTTTTAACTTTTATTATCCTACAAATGTAGCAAGCTACATTAAGTTTATGTTTTCACTATAACATATTCTAGGCAAGTGTCTTTAATTAGGAAAACCCGCTTCCACCAAAAAAAAAACGTTGTGGTAAATCATAAGTAGGCTATGACATGAAAGTCTAAATTATAAGATATTACGTCTCAATTACGAAATAAAAAGAAATTATGACATAAAAAGTGAATTATGATTTCCCTTTGTAAGTTGACGGAAATGGGCTTCCATAAAATAAAACACTATTGTTGTTAGTTAGGCTATTATTATAGCAATTTTATTAAGCCTATTATTATTATTATTATTATTTTGCCTGCTTTAATTTACAATGATACATTTAAAAAACTCCCATTTTCGTTTAATTATCAGTTCTTAAAAAGTTTCACATTTAATGCTATTGCCTATTCAGCCTCAAAACCTCAACTTACATCTGGTCCATTTCACGAGGGCACGTTTGTCACGTCTGACCATTCCATCATGTGACCTCTGCACTTCCAGTGAAAGGGGAAAAAAGTCTGGAACACTATCAACTATTGTCTGCGGTGCAGAGTTGGCGCCAATGTTACAATGATCTTACAAAGGTAAAGAGGAAATATCTATAACCTGAGAAAAACAGGGCGGAAGCAATAATGCTATTCGAAGAGGAAATTATTTTCACTCCAGAAAGTGTCTATGTCTGACACCCATATGTTTTCGGTTGATGGTTTCTTTTAAAGGGTTTTAAAGGTAACAAATAGGATTTAAACGAATAGGTAACCGAAAAGTCACAGTTTTGTTCTTAGAATTCTCCGAGAAGAGAATGTGTAGGAGAGGTGGAATAACAGTTGGCAGATACAGTAGAAGGAACTTCTTTGCTTCAGTAACAAATTAGCACACACTACCCTGGTCGCCCCTGGTAACGTGATTTATCTGTCACCCTATTGGCCGGTTCCTGTGCACTGGGCCAAGTAGCCTTGACACACAAAAGAAACTTTTGACATTTTTTCGAAGCTTCTGTCCCCACCTAGTTCCAGTAAACAGACAACACTCAGAAAAGGGGGAGCAGACAGTGCTAAATCAGCCCCAAGAAGAACAGAAACTCCCTTCATGGCTTTTCTTCTGGCTGGCTCCAGGGCTTTTTTTTTTTTTGGAAGTTTATAGACAGTGAAAAAAAAACAGTGATTAAACTGGTGTAAGCCTCCTTAGAAGCCCACTGAACCGTTAGCAATAAAACACACAGGCCTCTGGTTTTCCCTCAAAAGCAGTGACTCGGCTAATGAGCTTTTCTTATTTCATTATTTCTTACCTCTTTCTTTTACTTCTTATGCAACTAGGTAGGCACACAGGCCAAACTGATGTAATCTAGGAATTCCAAGGTCTCTGTTGATGACAACTTAAAAAAACAAAACAAAACAAAACATTTTTTTTTAATATTTTTGAAAGAGGTTTTTATGCTTATTAAGACTGCATTTATTAGATCAAAAATACTTTGTAATTTGTCTTGAGAATAAAGTGTGCCAAGACCAGAAATGTGCACTAAGAAAAAATATGAATTTTCATTTTGTTTTCACACTGACTTTAAAGACTTGTAACATCCATGACTCAAAAGAAAATCATGACTTAAATTTCATGCTACAGAAATTGATGCAACAAATCATTAGAAAACTAGCATAAAATTGGTCATGTAAATCCAAATAATTTAATCTTAACCAAATAAAAGCTTCTGCAAGGTAATCATGAACAATATCATGTTGCTTTAGGAACTTAATTTAACTTTTAAAGTTTTAAATCTCATATTATTTGAGAATTTGCCAAGAGTAAGTGGTTCGTCACAATAATAATAAATGGACAACATAATGTAAGTTAATATTCAAATTACTGGCTGAAAAAGAGGTGTGTCAGCCAGAAAACTATCAGCTAACGTTGTTTAGAATTGACTGCACATCAGTTCATTAACTTTACCGTAGCTAGATTGGCTAAGCATGGAGTTACGGCATGCTTGTCAGTAATGATTCAGTGACGAGTCAGATCCAGGAAGGATTTAACAAAGCACTGCTGGCAGACTGAAAACAGCTGCACACAAGGAGAGAAATACTGTACGACTGTTTAGATTATGCTGAATGCATGTGATTATAATTTTTATGATATATTCTCTAGGGCATTAGAGATGCCAAATTTCTCAAAGAAAAGAATTACGAAATAAACAAACAATAAATAAATGACAAAAAATAATTAAATAAAGGCAACCATTTACATGCTCTCTCTGTTTTATGAACATCAGATCAATGAAAAAGTTAAGAAACAGGTAACCAAGACTATGCCAAGAACATTTTCTTAATATCTTTAGTAGTAAGATAATTATTCTTAAAGTTTTATTACATATAGTGACTTAATACAGTATGTAATAAGTGACAAATACAGAGTAAATGTATGATTATAAGCAAAGTGGATGAATTGAAAGAACTTGAAAATAACAAATATAGGGCTATTGTTATGGAAAAATATCAACAATATATTATAACATAAACATCGATTTAGAAAGAAAGAAAGAAAAAAAAAGGCAAAATAAATATGATTTTTGGTGCCCTCTAGAGTCATTCCACACAAACTACAGCCTTACTATGTTTTTTGTTCAGGAGCTGTGTGCTTGTCATTTAAGGGATGTGCTCATGGAAAAGGTTGGTCAGGAGTGTAGTTGAAACTGGCATCCAGAAACATGGCCAATGTGCCCAGGGTAGTAATGATGACAAAGAGCCAAAGGAAGAGCCGATCCAAAACCACAGCAACGTACTGCCAGTCATCTGTCATCTACACGGGCACACATCAAACACAGAAACAATGGGATATGTTGATCTCACTGACACAGGAGGATGTGTATTGTCAATTTATGAATAATCATGAGGATCAGGGACAGACCGAGAGGAAGAGCCTTAGATAAAGGTTTCTTTGTGTATCTGTGAGTATGTGTGGAAAAACAGAGACGGAAAACGAATGAGAATGTGTGTGGTTAGTGAGCATGTGTGTTCATAGACTTACAGTATCGTCCACATCCTGTTTCTTCAATTGTTCAGCCATGTACGTAATGGCGGCGATTGCAGATTTGAGATTCGGAGGCAGAATCAGACAATAGTTGTCACTATTTGAAAACCTCTGCAACTTCACAGTGCTCTCATTATGACTGAAAAGCAAACATACACACAAATGAAAGAATGATTAACCCTTAACAAAGGTTCATAAGTGTACTAACAAAACCCAAATTGTCATGCTGCAATGTTTCCATGTCCACTCACTGTAAGTGGATTATTACCATTATGTAAAATTCTAACAACTTTTATTAAAGGAATAGTTCACCCTAAAATGAAAAATGCTGAAAATTTACTCACCCTCAGGCCATCTCTGGCTAACCAATGGATTCTCTGCAGTGAATGGGTGCCGCCAAAATGAGAGTTCAAACAGCTGTCAAAATCACAATAATCCACAAGTAATCCACACTACTCCAGTCCACCAATTAACATCTTATGACTGTGTATAAAACAAATCCATCATTAAGGCATTTGAACTTTAAACTTCTGTCATCTAGTCCATAATCCATACTGAAGCTTCCTCCAGTGAAAAAGTCCATCCCCTGTTGCCCTTTCCCATCAAAATCCACTGAAATATTTGGTTTGAACTATTTTTGACTGTTTGTTTGCATATAAACGATGCATTATCTGTGCATATTCCTCTCCTGATTCAGACAAGATAACTTTTTCACTGGAGAAAGCAATATTATTGATAAGGACTCATTTTGCTTCATGAGAGGTTAAGTGATGAACTGGAGTTGTGTCAGTTAATTATGAATTATTGTGCTGTTTTTGTCAGCTGCTTGGACCTTGACGGCACCCATTCACTGCAGAGGATCCATTGGTGAGCAAACTGATGTAATGCTACACTTCTCTAAATCTGTTCTGATGAACAAACAAACTCATCTACATCTTGGATGGCCTGAGGGGTGAGTACATTTTCAACAAATTTTCATTTTTCATTCCTTTAAAAATTGCTTATAAGTATGAGCAGCAATTTTGGCCCTTTGATATTAATTAGTATATGGTGTTATATACTGCTCACAATTTTTAAGCACTCAGATTTCAATTTAGTCAATACTGAGGAACAGAAAAAAAAAGATGAAAAAAAGAGGAATATTGCAGTCTGGAGACTAGGTGGTACTTGGCCTAAAAGTTTGATACTGTATCGTACTGCCTATTTCTTAAATGTGCTGCCTGTCCTTCTTTTATCCTGAAAAATATGACCTATCCCATGACCTGACTGGTCAGCAAGTGACAGCCGCACACTTTGAAACGTCAGGGCAAAATTTAGACAACATGCACTTATTTATAATGATTTACTGCACCTGTTGCATGTTTACATTTTTAGAACAGCACTGAGTTATTCATGCATAACTCACCATCATAGTACTAGGAGAAAATCATCTATTTCATCTACTACAAGTAACAGCAGACTTCTTTGCAACACGCCAGACCATTTAACAGTACAAACCCTACAGGATGAGTTATGTATCAAATGTAACATTTTATCTTAATAAATAACCAAGTATGAGCAATAGCAAATAGAAAGCATCACTAATAATATATAGCATTGTGCAGTAGCTGTGTTGTACAGTAGCATGAGTTCATTGTAGAGGTCAATATTGTATTGCTCTGTGCTATAGTGGGAATGAGTCTGTCATACAGTGTAGAATGAATGAGAGCAGTGCTGTGTCTGAGACTGACCTCTCCTCCCTCACATTCCCATTCTATCAAGGGTGAGTTTTTTCCAACAGGGATTATACAGAGAGCACCACACGTCCGGCACATGATATGCACAGTCAATGAGATGCATACCGGTATAGACAGGAACTCCAACAACTCATACAAAGGTTTGTTTCCACATACTGTATCTGTGATGTATGCATTCACTTTCCTAAGCACATGGTGCATAGACACTTAATATATAAAACACATCCTCAAATGATTATCTGCACAGACACAACTCATGCACACAGTCCTCTGCACAACATAAACAAACAATGCACATAAATACAACACAGATTCAAACTGTTGCACTCCATACTCTTTCACCCATCTTTTCAGCCGGTTAAATAAGAGTAATAATAGAGTAACATGCTGACGACGACATTGTAGTCAGTTGGCAGATATCGAATAAGCATTGTAGGCTGTTTTCAGCCTGGTTTTAAACTTACTTGACCCTGACATGCATTTTCTGTGGAATCAATGTTCAAACATTATAAAACAGCTAGAAATGGAACGTAATGTCTCAGAGTGCAAAAAGTTGTAATGTTATCAGCATGCTATTTAAACCACAACTACCACTACCAAAAAAATAATAATAATAAAAAAAAAAAAACTACAGCAACTACTAGCTGACCATTGTTACCCAGCCCATGATACAGGTTTCTTTTCACATTGCCCTGGACCACATATTTGCATTATCAACAAGTACTACCTTGATTACTGGTGGCAGCTGTGTGGCAGTTTTTTTTTTTTTTTTGTAAAATAAAACTATTAAAAAGTTTTCAATAAATAAAATAAATCTGAAAAACGTAAACTGAAGTACTGAAATGACTAAATAAAACTAAATAAAACTAATTAAGCTAAATAGAAATATAAAAAAGAAATAAAAACAAAAAAAAAAAATGACAAAAGAACAAAATTACTACAACTTAAACTAAAATTAAATTGACAGTTCTTCTCGAATTTCTCACAAGAATAAATGACAAATGCACTTGCCACTCTGGTTGCAAAATACCACAATTCAAACTCAAATTAAATAGCAGTTAACTTCCTAAAATGAGGCTTACTCCTTTCATACCAATTGTGTACCGGGTATCCAGACACCTGTTTTCAAGCAAGACCTGAGTTCATTACACACGTTACACACCAGTCAAACTCTGACATCAAACAAGTTTGGGACCACCCATCTGCTGTCAAAACACCATCAGATTAGCAAGAAATTTAGGATATTTAGGCCTTTGGGTTGTTCCAAAGTTTGGATAGCAAGTACCACCTGCTAATAAAAATGGATCAAATTTTTATTAACTTTCCCTGAAATCACTTCTCTTACCCTGTAGCCCTCAAGACTGGCGCCATGTCTTGAAGGACTTGTGAGCTTAGCACTTTAATAAAGCTCTAGCAACATGCAGCCATCTTAAGACCACCTGTTAGACTGGCTAAAGAGTGGCACAGTCTGCGGCACCAGATTACAGGAGTGAGAGTGACAGGGCACAGGTCACGAGCCATTCTCAAACAGATGAAGAGGAGGAGAATAGTCACCCCAGGCCAGCAAAACAGTTCATTACTACAATTACGGACAGATGGAGATGTGTCTCTGCTACACACACTGTACACTAAAGCAGAGCCATGCTCACATTTTCAGAAAAACCCATCCATCTGTCCATCCAAATGTCCATTCATCCATTTATGTGCATCCTCCACCTTCAGCCCTCCCCTGCTGTTCTTGTGTGCATTACACTCTAATGCCTCAGCTCAACAAGGGCTTAGATTCTGGCGACTTTGGAGGGGTGACTGGGCTTAACTGGGCTGAGATCAAATGCCCTTGGATTGAGAGGAGGAACAGCCAGCACAGAGACTTTCATCATCCGCCCACCCTGATCCGCGTTTATGAGAGTTGTTTAAAAGCGAGCAATATTGCCAACACCAGCAGATTATGGTACAAGCACATTAAAGTGCTGCATATTGATTTGGCATCTATGTGTGTTTTTGTCTGAGTGAGTGTTCATTAATTGTGTCTAACAAGAGTTGCACTTAGCATTTGCAGTCAAACAGATTTGACAAGACCAATAAGCAAAAAGACAAAACAAATAGGTAAAAAAAAAACAGGCAAACTATTGCAAATTTTACTTTGTGGTCATAAACTTTAACCACAACCAAGTCAGATGTTATTCTACACAACTCTATAGAACAGGCATATAGTTTTATCATGACAACTCTTGGAAAATTTTAGCATGGTAATGAATATGACATTGTTAATGTATTGGCAGTCATGGCGGAATAGATGTGCTATGCTGCTGAATTGCTGCTGCTGTTGGTTATTGCTGCTGCAAAGCAAGTACAGTAACTTGCTACTGCCAATACATGAGCAGATACAGCGCGCTGAGTATTTAAGACATACTGCTGCTGCACAAATAGCATATGTAATAACTCGTAGCAGATCTATACAGGTGTAGCACATAATACTAACCTTCCTCTCCAAGGCAATACCAGCTCTGGGTTGATCTTTCGGATAAAATATTCACCTCCAGGTTTAAGACCTTTGTCCAGACAATCTAATGGGATGTTTTCTTTTGGCTCGTCCTCAACTGGTTCCTCAGTTTGGGGCCTCAGCACACCCAAGTAACGGGGCAGCAAGTTGATGAAAACCTGCAGAATGTTAGATGACAGGAAATGCTTTCAGCTTTAAGTAAGTTTATTGAATAATATGTTTAAGCTGCTTTTTATTTTAAGATTTTCTTCCTAAGGGTCACCTTTCGCACCCATAAGGGCATGTGGTGTGTGCTGGGAGTTCTGTGGTGAAGGTTCAGGACCACCACACTAAGGATGACTGAGAACGTCACCAGGATCATGGTGAACATTACGTACTTAACGATGATAGGAATGCCAAGTGATGTTTCTGGAACTTTGTCAGCCAACAACAGCATGAAAACAGTGAGAGCAATGAGGACTGAGATGGACAGAGTCATCTTCTCACCTGAGGGAGAGATCAGAAAACATGTCTTACATGCAGACACACTGTGGTCCATTCCTCTTTTTGTATAAATAAAATTACAAGTGATTAAATAGGCTAATTTAAAATTGCTCAAGACAAAGTTGATCCACAGTTTGCATATAGCTAAAATATTTCTTCTGTAGTTTTGAACATTAAAAAAACACTACTGTTCACAAGTTTGGTGTCAGCAAAAAATTTTTTAAAGAACTTTCTATTCAAATAATCAAGAAAAAATAATATTTTTGTGGAAACATGAAAAGCGGCACAACTGTTTTCAACACTGATAATAATAAGAAATGTTTCTTGTGCAGTAAATCAGCATATTAGTATGATTTCTGAAGGATCATGTGACAATGAAACCTGGAGTAATGGCTGCTGAAAATTTAGCTTTGCCATCACAGAAATAAATTACATTTTAAAATATATAAAAATAGAAACAGTTATTTTAAATTGTAATAATATTTCACAATATTACTGTTTTTCTGCATTTTTGATCACATAAATGCAGCCTTGGTAAGCATAGAAGACTCGACTTCAAACCTTTGAATGGCAGTGTATATTAAATTAGTCAGGATGTTTCATAAAACATCAAAGTTGAACATAAACTGCACAATTTACAGTCAACATATTGATTTTCTAATTAAAGACGGCCACCTGCACCAGGTGGCAGATAGAAGACAAATATGGCCAGCACACTGGTGAGGATGCAGGGCACGATGATGTTAATGATGTAGAACAGAGGCTTCCTCTCAATGATCAGGTAGAAGGTGATGTCCTCATACAAGTCATCGTGAATGTTCTTTCTGCTGGGCTTGTGACAAATCTGCCACTCACCGTTCTCTTAGGGAAGAGAGAGGACTGATGAGAGAAAGAGAGATAGAAGGAAGAAAAGAGTGCGCCATGTGCCAAGTTGCTACATTGCTTGGCAACCATAAACAGACTACAGGTAAATTAACTATATTACTATGCTGAATATAATAATTTTGTCCAAATATTATTTTCATAAATAAATACAAATAATCACTATTGTAATACTCCACGGTTCCTGACCTTGGAAAGGAAGCTGTCACTTTTAGGATGAAGTACACTAACCAGTGAATGCATTCTCGTCAATCACTATCTCATGGAGCTCGTTGCCATCTTCATCTAGACTGTACTGAAGGTCCACTTCTGAGGAATCATATGTGTAGGAACGAAACACCATTGTGCAGTTCTGCCAGTCAAATGGAAAGTACCCCACCTATAGGGACAGAGAACACAGATTTAAACACAATACAGTACAATACAATAATAACACAATTTAAATCAGTAATATGTCAGACGTGATGTGGTTCAAGGTTCAACACAAGTTAAACTCCAACAATAGTTTCTGTGATTCTGACAAAGGAATTTACTATAGAAGTCTATTTACTATAATCCAAGACTATTACTTTAACATGTTAGCATACTAACAAGTTCACATGTACCTCTATGGAGCAGGAGCTGCGGTAGATGGCTGGTGGATACCAGGAGACGGTTCCATCGCTTCTCACTAGCACGTTTACATACAGGGCAACATCAAATTGACCATCATTACTATTAAACAGAAAGAGAAGATCTCAGTCAAGTCCTAGATTCAGTGTCTTTTGCAGGTTTTATTTCCTAACAGTCATTTTTACAGTGTAAAGAGATCAAAAGGTTTTTTAATTCAAGTATGATACTGTGGCAGGTGCTGTTGCTGCAGAGCAGTGCTGATCATGTGCTTCTTAAAACAACATCTTTCAAATGCTTGTCATTGTGGCATTGCAGGAGGATGATCTCACTTGTTGATTAGGTAGATGTCTGGACGCCACACTTTTAAGGGAGGAATTCGAACAACATCAATCTTGTCATAGTCTTCAGGATTCCAAGATAACCTGTAATCTATCCATTCCTTGAAATGAGAGAGAGACAGAAATAAAGAGTGGAGAGGGAATGGACACCTTGTTACACTTTACATGTTACTGTGTGTATACACACACACACACACACACACACACACACACACTTATTATTTTTCATTTTAAAAGACACTGCTAAAGACATTTCTAATATATATATATATATATATATATATATATATATATATATATATATATATATATATAGGTAACTATTTTAAGATGTCCTTGTTACACGTTACATGTACTTACCATTATAATAACAAATATATATGTATATATGTATGCATTATCATTCATTCATTCATTCATAAATTATGCATAAGTACATGCAAGTAAACCCTAATCCTAACCCTAACTATATAGTAAGTACACGTAGTTACTTAATATTACTCAGAACTTCAATGTATAATTACACTGTAACAAGGACACCTTACAATAAAGTGTAACCTATACATAAAAGTTATATTTATTTATAAACATTAGCTATATTTAAAATACTTTTAAAATTTAAGTACTTTTATGAACTATTTTAAAATGTACTTTACTCCTGTCATGGCATCATCAGCAATTACTACAGATTTCAGTGTCACATGATCCTTCAGATATTATTCTAAAATGCTGATTTAGTGCTCAAGAAACATTTCTTTATAACATTATTTAGCTGTGGTTTATCCATCTATTGAGATCAAATTTATCCCCAAACCTTATTCTCTTAGCTAAGCGAACCAATTATTTTTCTGACACACACAGTATTATCCTACTGAGCACCATGAGCACACTTATTTGCTCTACATCTAAAGAAAGCACATAAGACAGTCTTAAAAAAAGAAAAGAAAAGCCAAAAATGACTTGCAGTTATAAAAAGTGACAAGCGGAAAATAAACAGCGGTTAGGAAGGATGAGATAAATGATCTGCCTCTCACCATATTCATGAACACGTTTGTTGTCATCTCTCCATTCTTCTCGTTCTGTGAGACAGGAGAGATAGTGACATTAGCGTGGCGCTAACGCGTGTCGAGTGTGGCATGCTGTCACAGTCAGTCTTTCTGTATGACAGCTAAAGTTCTATGCATGGCTTGATGCCTCATGGCTGGAAAGCGCTTGCTGATAGGGGAAAATGTTTCTCTAATGTTAGGGAAGTGTTGCTGAAGCGCTGGCCACATGGCCCAGTGGGTACGAGAGAGGCAGCTGGGCCGCTGATCTCCAACAGTCTGCTGTGAATGTCACCGAACACAAACTGTGAGTGATCACAAAGACAGAAACGCTTTGGAAATAAACAATGAATAAAGAGAGGATCAGTAAGTAATTCCACATTGGAAAATGTGTGTGTGGACGTGTTTATGCGTGAGTGTTATGTGTATCATACCAAGCTGATGAGCTGCACTAAAGTCATTCCCACTCGGACCATCACTCGCTCATTCCAGGTACGCGCTGGACGCACCTTCGGGATGTAATCCTGAAACAAATCCTCCAGTAGCCTCTGTTCAGCCTCAGATGCCACTGAAAACACACAATGCTTGTTTTATTTCAGCAGGTCACTAACTCCTTTCCTCTCCTTGTTTCTTAATCAAAATAACTCTAGCACAGACTTGTCTCTCTCCCTGTGTTTCTTCTGACTTTCAGTCATAAAAAGGGTTTTCTAAGAATGGGCTGACCCAGATCAACATGCAGATGGCCTCAGCGCTGCTTTCTTTGTCTCCTCATTACAAGGTCAAATATGTTGTAGCATTCTAAACATTATATAGACTGTATGTCAGAGAGAAGCAGTCCATAATATGCAGTTTATGAAAGCACATAACTGACACACTGGTGACATATACACCTGTTACTATCTGCGATCACGTCTGTTCAGATAAACTTGACCATAAACTAATTAATCATTTTCTTATTATTTCAATATTAATATATTTAATATTGTAATTTATATAATACATATATAAATTGCATATAAATATATACATATATATAAATATATACACACATATATATATATATATATATATATATATATATATATATATATATTATACACATATATACACACACACACACACAATTAAATAATTATTCATGATGAATATATATGAATATAAATATTATTGTACATACTGTAAATTATGCAGTACAACATATGCATACATTTGGGGTAAGTCTTTTTTTTAAAAGAAATGTATCTTTATTTAGCAATAATGCATTAAACTGATCAAAAGCGACAGTAAAGAAATTATGTTAAGTTGTCCTTTCGAACTTTTTATTCATCAAAAAATTCTAAAAATAAAAATGATTATGTTTTTCCACAGTAATATTACGCAGCACAACACTGATAATAAGAAGGATCATGTGGAGTAATGGCTGCTGAAAATTTAGCTTTGACATTACAGGAATAAATTATATTGTAAAATATTCTAAAATTTGAAAACGGTTATTTTTTTATTTTAAATAATATTTTACACTAATACTGTTTTTTTTCTACTGTATTTGAGATCAAATAATCCCACCAACGCCAAACTTTTGAATGCTAGTGCAAATACATCAACACAAACACTCTTCTCACATCTAAAATACCAGATCTGAATTACCTGTGAGCGTTAGAAGCCAGCAGCACCACAGGACCCCAAGCAGAGTCTTCATTTTAAGTACAATCTGTATATCCAGACTGGCACCAGCCGTCACCACTGGCGCCACACACAAACACCCCTTAACAGCTCTCACATGCACTCAAACTAACTCACATATCCCACAGACTCTGTCCTCTCTCTAACCAACAGTCTAGTGTGATTGTGCCAAACCTTTCCTACCAAACCCTGACATGGTCAACTCATCACTTTTCTCCTCCCTGCAACCCGACTTGTGAAAAGCAGGTCTGTGATTGGTTGGGAGGAAAGAGAATTATGGGAGGGAGAAAGGAATGTGTGGACTCTGTGGCAGCCCTGGCAGGCACCTGTTGATGGTTTGTGTAAGTGTGTGTGTGGATATTTTTGTGAGAGAACAAAGGGAAGAGGTGGGCACGACTGTTCCTTTCCGGAGGGTGAGAAAGGACAGGAGTGAACATACTCACATACACACACAATCACACTGCTCACATACTTGTGTGGGGACTTCCCTTTCACACTTGTTCTTAATATAACCCAATTATAATTACTAAAGACCAACTCTAAAATGATCATTTTGTCATTATTAGAGATGAATTCAAGTGTTGAGGACTTTTTTGCCTTGTGGTATTCATCTGATGCATCTGAATTAGTTTAGTGCCATTCATCTGAGGACATTGTCGGTAATGGTGTCTCCATACACACACACGAATGCAACAAAGTGGCCAACATGAAGGCATGAAGATTTCCCCCTCTCAACATACCCGTCTCTCTGTCTCTGTTCAATTTGTTCTGTCTGTCTTGTGGTAAAGGCATTTGCTGTGGCTGCCAGACAACAGCAGATATACGACTCTCAAATAAACACACTCACTCTTAGCATCTCACAATCTAGCTCAGAAATGATCAATCATGACAACTGAATATTACAAACTAAAGATTAATAGAGTCGGGTTCCGGAAGCAAAAATTCCATTCATTCTGTCGTAAGGGAAATTGATTTTTAGCGCAAACTTACAAAGCTTTAAAAACAGACCTATTGTGAGCGATGCGGTTGTTAATTGATGCTATATGCTTTTGTTCAAACCATCAAGTTTGCATTATTTCAACTTATGTCTTAAAATGTCATGTTAAACAGTGGAATTCCTGGTGAAAAACTACATTAAACACGATGCTGTAAAGAAAATTCCACCAATCAGTGTTGCAGCGTGTTGCAATATCTTAATATACTTGAATAGATTTGGGATATATGCAGTGCCCTCCACCTTTTGATCTTTCACTCAAAAAATTCACAAAATTCTAACCTATCATTGAAGTAAAACAATGAGGAACACAAAGGCCAAATTCCCTTAATCATCCATCACAAGGAGTAAAACCTAAGTATATAGTTCTGATGTGCAGAACAAGATTGTTGAGCTTCATGAAGTAGAAAGTGGCTGTAAGAAAAGAGTTAAAGCATTGAAAATCCCCATTTCCATCATCAGGGTAATAATTAAGAGGTTCCAATCAACTAAAGATGTTACAAATCTGCCTGGAAGAGGACGTGTCTATATCGTCCTAATGCACGGTGAGGAGGAGAGTTTGAATGGCCAAAGACTCTCCAAGGATCACAGCTGGAGATTTGAAGAGATTCGTTGAGAATTAATTTTCTGAATGAAAGATAAAAAGGAAAAACAATACAGATTTATTTTCACAGTAGCCTTTGCTCATATTTACCAAGGATGCCAATATTAGTGGAGGGCACTGTATATACTGTGTGTGTGTATGTATATATATATATATATATATATATAATCTATCTATCTATCTATCTATCTATCGGTCAAATTGTCAAAAATAAAACTTGTTTAAAAATCCAACTGGGAAAATGAATGGCAAAAAATTACTTCAGAAACCAGCGCTGCTGAAAAAGGGGGCAGGCATTGTTACACTCTATACCATGCAATGTTCTTGTCATAAGCTGTAGAGAGCAGAAAAACTGTAGAGAGTTGTGCAATATTAGTAATAACGTTCATTGCAATAACTGCTGTTTATTGATTTAAATGTCTGTAACTCAAAATGCTGACAGTAAGCACAAACAGGTTGTAAATAAGCTTCAGACAAGCGCAACACAAGCCCCACAAAACTGGACTTCTCTGGTCAATATCCCACTCAAAATATCCCCAAACACAAAGCTCCACAGAGTTAGTGGGCAGAGTAACTACTGTGCTAGCTGAGTTTATTCAGCTTGTTCATTGTGTAATTTATACACAGTTAGACTTAAAGTGGTCGATAAACATCAAGGTTGTTAGAGATGCTTTTGTAAATCTTTTAAGCCTTATGCAAGTCATTCTGAATCTTCTGAGATCTCTTGTGTAAGACACAGTTCACATTAGGCAACTGTCAACAGCAAACTCAAAGTGTTTTTATTTTTAAGGGCAGGGTGGCTTTGATAAAGTTTCATATATATATATATATATATATATATATATATATATATATATATATATATATACTGTATATATATATATATATATATATATATATATATATATATATATATAGTTTCTATTTCCAGTTTTCGTTTTGTAGAAGTAAGAAGCCATGCCTCTCTGTTGTGAAATAAAGAAGAGATTGCAGACAAATGTTTTCAGACAAATATACACAACAAATGAAGGTAAATGTGTTTTCCTTCATCTGTTCAATTGTTCTCTTTGATAGAGCCTATATAGGTAAGAGGACAGTAGCGTACCGTGAGAGGAAAGTGCAGCAGGTCAGTTGGTCTCACCCCAATATGTATCTGATTTCCACCTGCCTCTCTCACTCTCCTAAGCAGCAGGTGACTTTTCACTGTGTTCACTCAAATTATGTTGATCATATCATTTGTAATTAAAATGGTGTAAATTAGCATATTATACAAGCATATACTAGTTACAATAGTGATATATTGGTCCACACTGTATCTACATACACAGATAAGCACACGGTAGAGGACATTCATATACAGTATGTTCTGTAAAAGGTACGAGAAACAGTTTTTGTAATCTCTGACAAAAAAGCAGATTTTCAGAACACATTCTTTGCTATTTATTCAGCACATAGAAGTTTCCTTAAAAAATATTCACTAGATAATGACTAGAATAGCCTTCACACATTTAAGAGCACACATCACACTGCAGTTTCAGAACAATTCCTTACACATTATTCATAAATGCAAATACACTACCGTTCAAAAGTTTGGGTTTTTGAAAAAAGTCACTTATACTCACCAAAGCTACATTTATTCGATAAAAAATGCAGCACAAACAGTAATACTGAAAAGTATCATTATAATTCAAATAAAAGTTTTCTATTTTAATTTATTTTAAAATGTAATTTATTTTTCCAGGATTCCTTGATTAGTTTCTTTCAAAGAAAAAAAAAAATCATATTACTGACCCCAATTTTTTGAATGATGGTGTAAATCTGAGCAGGTGAGCCAAACTGAGTTAATTTATAAAACAATAATGCGTATGTGCAAAAACTGATTTAACTGGCACATTAAATAAAGACAGTATGTGATATATTACAGTAATATTAAGTGATGTGTCCACACACACAATAATCTCATAGCCAAAAACCACCCCAAGTCCATTTCCATTTCTTATATGGCAAACAGATTTAAAACTCAATTACTAATGCGTAAAACACAAAGTTAATGAGAAAGTCAAGTTAAAGAGGAACTGCTTAATTTCAAAATGGCAAAAGCAAATTTCAGCAAATTAAAATTGTGTTATAATAACAAATCCCACTGAACTCAGTGATAGTAAGGCTGTTTTTATGCATCTATCCATTGCATTAACAACAGAAATATTGTGTGAATGAATTGCTGTGCTCTTTGTATTGCAGTAAAAGACCATAGTTGTGCATTAAATACTCAGCAGTGTCTAACACATCTCGTGCCAGTGTTTTTGAGGTGTAAAATTTAGGGCTAGAGAGAACAACCGTCAGATTTAGGGAAAGGGGTCAGTAGGTGTGGCATTGAAGCTGGCATCAGCAAAAATGCCCAGTGTCCCAAGGGTGGTAAAAATCACAAAGATCCAGAGGAAGAGTCGATCAACCACCATGGCAACATACTGCCAGTCCTCCTTTAACTGAGGCAGACAGGAAGAGGAAGAGAAAGTAGAGAAAGAAAAAAAGGAAAAATGAAAAGATGAAGGTGATGGCAAACAGTGAAACCTTAAGGGAACATCGAGATTTACAGAGCTCTGACACACAGACAGAAGCAGGAAAAGTAACTTATAATTCTGGCAAAATTGGCTATAGTTATCATTCTAAATCACTTACAGCCTCGTAATCTTTCTCTGCCTGCAGCTGCTCTGCGATGTAAGTGATGGCCTCCACAGCTGCCTTGAGATCTGGAGGAAGGGTGAGGTAATGACTGGGACCGTCAATGAACTTCCTCATGTCGGTGCACGGACCATCAGGCTGGTACCTGCACCACAGGGAATGGAGGAGGAATATCACTGTACATTACAACACCTTTATTAAATTCAGAACATGCTTGGCATTATTTTGTATGTGTACTGCCCAGGAACATACTCTATATAAACATGCAAATGGTTATGAGAATGCTTAACCAATGCATTGCAAGCTTAAGTTGCCATTGAAAATTCTAACGGTACATACTTGCTGGTCCCCATTGACATCCATAGTATGGAGAGAAAAAAAAAACACTATGCAAGTCAATGGAGACCAGCCAATTGAAGGTGAATTATCCCTTTAATGGTAGTGATAGTTACCTTCAAATGTTTGTAGAAATAAACCAGAAATGCTCTGTTCCATATGAAACATATTCTAATGTCATTAGCAACACCAAGGTCATGGGTTTGATTCCCCGGAAATGCATCAACTGAATAAACATAAACCTTGAATGCAATGTAAGTTGCTTTGGATAAAAACATCTGCCAAATGCAGAAATGTAATATAAAATTTACCCCCGGTTTCACAGAAAAGACTTAAGCTAGTCCTGGACTAAAATGCACGTTTGAGCTGTTTTAACTGAAAGCCAGTTGCACTGACATATCTTAAAATGTGTCAGTGTTATTGTTTTGTCTCAAGATGCACACCAGTAATGTTTTTTTTCTAAGTCACTTTTATAAAAGCTACTTAAGACTTAATCCTGGTTTAGTCTAAGCCCTGTTTGTGAAACCGGGCCATAATCTTATTGTTTGTGATAAAACTTGTTAACTTGCTAAAACAAAGATTATGTTTTATAAAAATCAACAAAGAAAGTCTACAGTCTTTTTACTTTGCTGCTTCTATGTAATTATTGTGAAATTTAATAGCAATTTCTGAATGAAAACTGTTTCAAAGGAAAGTATACTGTAAAAAAAAGTACTTGTTTTTTTTTTACAGTATAATTTAAGAAAATTCTGTCATCATTTACTCACCTTCATGTCTTTCCAAACCTGTATGAGTTAGTGATTTTTATTACATGGACAAAAAATACATTGAAAGTTATTGGGAACCAAAACTGTTTGGTAACCAACATTCTTTAAAACATCTGCTTCATCAATATCAAAGCTAGAGCCTTTAATCTTTCTAATGATGCACAGTTTGTTCATTTCAAGTAAGAGTGTGATGTTTTAACGTGCTGTGAAAGTGAAACGACAATAATTTTAGGCCGCCTGCGATTTTTGCATCTGAAGAGGATAAAGATTATGAGGGCTTATTAATTAACGGTGTGCACAAACAAATTTCTTTATGATAAACACTGCAATAATCCATAAAAAAACACTTCAAGAGTTAACCTCAGTAAATTTCTTGGACTGTATCGGGAAGTTAATGAACACAGGCTGAAACCTCAAACAGCAAGTCTAAATCCGTGGAGGATCACATTACTTTGTCCTTGAGAAAAGGGTGCAAGCGTTTAAAGCCTTAGAATGCATTGGGCTGTGCGCCTTTCCTGCTGTGTGTGCGCACCCACATAATCCCAAATCAGAAAAAAAGGCTGCTTCCCAAAACTCCTATGTCAAGGTGACCCACACTAATGTGTACTGCAGATCATATTCACTCAGTAACTTATTTTATAATTCACTCTTTCATTTACTAACTCACTCAATCATTCAGTCACCCACTCACAGTCATTCTCTCGTTCTTTCCTTACTCTTTTTTTTCCAAATCCCTGCTTTATGCTGATGGTGTCACCACCCACCCATGCAATCCTTCCAATGTGCTGATGAAATGCTTATCACTGCTGATGTGTTGCATTCGTCTTTTGTGAATCTGTTCGCTAACATCTGTTTCATTATGAATCCCCTCTCTTTTTTGCTCTCCCACTGGCCCTTCTCTTTCTCTTCATCCATTTTCCAGATACGACACCTCCCCTTCCCACCACAAGGGGTCAGTGTGACTCTTCATTCCTCACAGCTCTCGTGTCTACTTGTGTATTCAGGTGCAGGTACAGGAGCTCATTGCAGGTAGTCTGTGGTTCCCCAGTGAGCTTCAGTGACCTGAGTGGAACCCCATTAGACTGAGACATACGTTAATGCCAGGCTGAGAGCACAGCGGATTGGGAGAACAGAGCAGAGGCAACCTTTAGCCCAGCTGAGGAGTGTGTGTTAAAACATGTGCCTACATCTAGGACTTGAAACAGCATTAGCAACATCACAGCAGATGACAGATCAAATCAAAGTGTAAAACATATTGTTAAAATTCATTTAAGCACTCATTATAAGTTTTTTTTTTCTACAATTAGAGCCATAAGTTACCATCAGATGCATATTCAGAATGGCAAAGCTCCAATCTGTTTTACAGGGTTCTGGAATCAGTGAACACAGTATTTTATCAGTCCTCCGGGGAAAAACATAACAGGCTGCTAAAACGAGAACTTCCAACGAAGAAATAAATGCTGGATTTTACAAAGTTTGCAAGGTTCAAAGATATCCAGAGTTTATGGTATTCAAAGGTTAGGCAAGTAGGTATATTCTGCATAAATTATTTGTTTTCAAGAGTATGTCTGTGAAATAATTAAGAGTAGTTATGGACAAAGTTTACATGAATTTTCCATGAATTGCATTGAATTGATCAAAAGTGCCAGTAATTGTTAAAATTATTAACATGATAGAAACCATTACCGGTTTCTATTTCAAATAAATGCTGTTCATTTGAATTTTCAATTCATCAAATAATCCTGATTTTTTTTTCTATTTCAACACTGATAATAATAATACATGGTTCTTGGGCACCGAATCTGAAGGATCATGTGATACTGAAGACTGGAGTAATGATGCTGAAATTTCAAATTTGCTATCACAGGAACAAACTGCATTTCGAAATATAATAAAATAGAAAAGAGTGGTTTTAAATTGTATTAATATTTCACAATATTACAGTTTTTTAAATGTCTTTCTAATCAATGAAATAAATGCAGCCTTGACAAGCATAAGAGCTGTCTATCAAAACCATTAAACAATCATCCTTTTGAAAGATGTGGGGTTGGTAAATATCACATTTAAAAAGCAAACTCTGGTTATATGTAGCAAGTTATGTTTTATATATCTTGGGCTGAATAAGTTAGACGGCAATAGTTAAAAGTCTGGCGAGTAGCTGCACAAGAGCATGTTTTAAATTAATGAAAGAAAAGGTCAATGGCATCCTCTGCCGGTCCTGAAGATTTGTTTTTTTTGCACCCATCCCTTCGCTTTTTCCTTCCCTCTCCCTCCTCATTTTGTACGTCAGCAGACACAGATGACTAATCAGGAAAGACTAATTTGACTAAAACATGGTGGTAATGGTGCCAAAACACGCTATAAAACCAATTAAAAAGCAAGATACCGCTGCCTCATCGAATTTCTCTCTCATCTTCCCTTTCTCTCTTACACTCTCTCCTGTCTCTACATCTCCTCCCGCCTCTCTTGAGCCTGATGCAGGGCAGGTCTAATGTGTCAGAGCTGATTTGTGCTGATCGTTTTTATTTTAGTGATGATTTCTTCTTTTTTCTCACTCCCTACACACACACACACACACACACATATATATATATATATATACCCCAGACGCACACAGCTCGCTGAGAGTGAAATTCCCTGGTTGAGGTGATTTAAAGTGTATAAGAGAGAGAGTAAGGATTAATCAAACCCTAAGGCGTTTAACTGTGCTCACACACATACAGTGGGGTCCACGAGTCTGAGACAACAGGGAAAATGCCTCTATTTTGCATTTTTCTAATTAAACAGGCTACAGTTTTTCATTACAAAATATATTATCAGTAAAACAATTCCAGTTAAAATTTTAATTAAAAAAAAATTAACATGAATTTCAGAATATCTTATAGCATTTGGTTTGTCCCCCTTTTGCTTTAAAGCAGCAGAACTTGCATAAACTCTACAAAAACCTAATCAAAACAAGACAGTTTACCCTTTGTATAAAAATAGTATGTCACATGATCGATGCCACATAATTAGTTATGTGATTAGCAACCTAGAAACAGTGCGGAATCTAAAAGAGTTCATTTTTACATCCAACCATTCTTTTTTCCAAAGTCCTAAAACTTTGTCCAGGTTTAGATTTTGAACCCCAGATATTCAATGTGACCTTTGACATGACTGGGGTCTTTAAATGTCTCTCCAGAGTTATCATAATAACATTACCAATTCATTACTGAATACTTACTATTGTGTACCTGTGCTCAAGTGGCAACACTATTATCTTAAGAAATCAGTTTTCTTCTCCCTTCTGGTTGAACTGACCCCTTTGATCTATGACCCTAATGATCTGTGACCTTCAGATCACCTCAGGAGCTCACCTGTGGGGTTTGGGGAAGAGGAAGTTGATGTTATTGGGCTTGCGGATGAAGTACTCATCGGCCACTCTGCTGATGGCTTGGGTGTTCTCCTTTTTGGTAGGTTTCTCAAGAAAAAGAGGGGTCTCCTCTTTAGGTCGCAGCATCCCCAAGTATCGAGGCAACATGTGGATGAAGATCTAGAAGAAATGTAAATTTACAATCTTATAAGTTTCTACATTAAAATTCATATACTGTAATAACAGATGTTGATGTTGATTTACTCAGAATGAGTGTTGAGAAATGGTGTATGATTTTCGAACTGCATATGTTTGTTATTTGTCCATCCTCTATTCACAGCAAAATAATACTTATGTAAGCAAAACAATAATTTCTAGTGCACTTTATTAATAGCACTACAGTGCTTCTTAAAACAGAGTGTTGTGGAACAACAGTCGCCTAGAGATGGCTGAGTCCTCGCTTCATCTGCATGACTTCACAAAGGCTCTAAAAGAAAGAGACAGATTGCACTTGGCCAGCAACTAATCTTTCAGCCTTGCATCACACGTCTATTTTCACATGGCCTTGCTGTCATGAGTGAATGTCCTGCAAAACTGTATTGAATGTGAATAAAGAAATGCTGCTTTTTTATTATAATCTTTAGAAATGTTGTCCACTTGTGATTGGGTAGCTTTAAACGGGTGCTAATAGAAGGTATAAATGGGTCACTGTGGTGTGATGAAGAGGCCACGGCTCTAATAAGTTTAAATAATGTAGAGCTCACAGCCATTGATGAAGGTTAATAGTCTAACATAATAGGCTGCTCTTTGGAAAGATGCTGTTATTTTGCTGTACGCTCTCTTTGCTAAACTGAATTGTTGTCTATTTTGAACCATTATGTATTTGTGTCTATTTTTAATTTTTATCCTTTTTTCATAAGTTTGTAATTGGCAGATGGGGGTGTTTTGGAGTGTCCGGGAATAAAAGAAAATGCAAAATGGAAACATTTTCTGCATCTGTCATTTTAACAATGTAGCCGTCAATTTGTTGAAAGCAGCTAACTCCACATAATTTTCACAAAAGGATGTGTATCTCCTTACAAAAGCAGAGTGACTGTGTTTTGCTAATGCTAATTTATTCTCAACCAAAAAAAAATAAAAATTCCATCCCACAAAAAAGACTTACTGTAACTTCATCAAGCATAATTCCAGTTTGTAGAAAGCAAGTTCATATGCTAAATGAGATCTTCTGCACTGACCTTGCGCACCCAGAGGGGCATTTGATGTGTGTTGGGGGAGCGATGGTGAAGGTTGAGCACCACAACACTGAGGATGACAGAAAAGGTGACCAGGATCATGGTGAACATCAAGTAGTTGACGATAATGGGAACACCCAGAGATGTTTCTGGGACTTTGTTTGCAAGCAGAAGCAGGAAGACAGTTAAAGTCAGCAGTACGTTGATGGAAAGGCCCATCTTCTCCCCTGAAAAGAAAAGAGAGCTCCTCTTGATCTACTCATGCATACACTTACACAGAGTCTTAATGTGTTTTTTGTGATAAGGTTAATTGTACAGCATATAATGGAATTAATAGACCAGACTGTATAAGCTGTGGAATTAGCTTGTACTAATGATCCCTTCATGATTTGTTACACTTTTAACTGGTAGAATTGCAAGACTGAAAGACGGTTTAACTGTGCAGGTATAAACTCTATTTATAATGGACAATAATAGGACATTCATTAGTTCAAGGTCAATAAAACCTGAATCTAATAAAAAGGCCATTTGTGTTAACGTCCATTCATTTTCTGTGCATACTGATATTTAAAGTGGATTTGATTGATTTTACCATTTGTAACAAATCCTGGCATCAGTTTGAAACAGAAAAAATAAAAACAGAGCAAACATTCTTTACCTGCATCAGGTGGCAAGTAGAAGTTAAAAATGGCAATGATGGTGATGAGGATACAGGGCAGGATGATGTTAAACACGTAATACATGGGCTTCCTCTCGATGATTAGGTAGAAGGTGATGTCCTCATACAGGTTCTCTCGCACATTCTTCCGAGAAACTTTGTGACGAATGTGCCATTCTCCACTCTCTGGGATGAGAGACCAGAAAAACAAAACCTTGTTTGTTTTCGTGTACAGTTGGATACGTGGTAGAACATTACTATGAAGTCATACATTATTGTCATTTTGAGTGAATTTAAGCAGTCTAAGCCAATGGGCAATTTTTTGAGATGTAACAGTTTATTGTAAAATATCACATTAAAAGTATTGCATTTATTTAAAAAAAAAAAGAAGAAAAAAAAAATGAAAAATCACATACCACACCAAAGGTTGAACTAATGTACAAAGGCTTTACAAAACTTTGTCTGAACATTTATAAGGTTGCTGAGCATTGCTAGATGGTGTCTAGGGTGTTCTACTGTAGGTCAGAGGTGTCCAATACTTCTCCCAGAGGGCCAATGTCATGCAGAAATTAGCTTGCCTGGAAGCTTTTAGTGAGTCGGAAGACCTTGTGATTAGCTGATTTATGTGAGTTTAATTAGACCTCTGCAGGACAGTGGCCATCCAGAAACAGGCTTGGACACCCCTGTTCTACTGTAGGTGGTTTCTTAACAGTTGCTAGAAGGTTTTTTTAGTGGTTGTTAGGGTGGTTGCTAGAGTATTTTTAAGCTGTTGTTAAGGTGTCATGGAACGTTAATAGGGCATTTCTAGGGTGTTTGATGTTGTAGTCTTAGTTGAATTCTTTGAATGATCTTAATGTTCATGAATGTCAAGGGGTAGTGTTAGGGTTCCATTACCACTAAAGCCTGTGTCGTAGACTATCTCTCGGATTTCATTTCCTCTCTTATCAAGGCCATGCTGCAGATCCACTTCTGAGGAATCATACGTATACGAGTGGAAAACCATGGTGCAATTTTGCCAGTCGAAAGGAAAGTATGTCACCTGCAGATGGAGAAAAAGGTACCAACAAAGAGTTTGTGCATGTTAGAGTGTGTGCTTGTCTGATGAGCATCTTTCCTCTCAGATCTTCCTTTAATCATCTCTCTTTCTACTTTTCACATGTGCAAAGACCAGACGGAACATCAAACGCAGCCAAACTAGAGCGAGGCCAAACAAAAGCAGCAATACAAATGAGGAGGGGAAAAAAGTTCACGAAACAAGTACAAAAGAATCATATAGAACGAAAGAGATCCTCACTTATATGAGGTAAAGCAGACTTTTTCAACAAGAAATTCTCCCCAGCAGTGTCCTACAGTAATATATTCAGCGTAGTTGTGCTGAGTATAAACACTAGTGATTTAATGCGTCATTAAACTTCTTATGATTTTCCACTTCATTACAGTATTTAAAGGTCTCATCCATAACTTACTCTTATTACTACAGTATTTACCAAAAGGTGCTGAACATTCATCAACAAGAACAATACCGAAAAAAATGAGTGCTCAAAAGAAAACATTAAAGTAATGATGATAGTGGAAACTATAATATTAATACACATCTAGATTTTTTTATGGCATGTTGTTAATGTTTCGCAGCACTGATTTAAGAAATTAGAATCTTATAGAAAACTTGATTTTTATTACTGCATCATGATCTACACATTTCCTAATATAATACTAAGTAATTTGCAATATAAAATTTCTGTTGCATTGCAGAATTTACCTTCACCCCACAGGAACTCTTGTAAAGTGCTGGTGGCGTCCACGTCACACGGCCGTTACTGTAGGCCTGCACATGGACCTGTAGAGCTACGCCAAACACGCCATCATTGCTGCACACACAAACAGGGTTTTTAATGCAGATAAACCTGTATATCATTACTAAAAATGTAAACCTCAAAATTAAGGCAATTTAGATGGATACACTATTACTTTCTCCTCTGAAGGTGCAAAAACCCGAAACCACATTGACAATATCAGATTCAGAATGAAAGTTTGAGGAGTAAACTTTAGTTTACATGGTATAAAAAGTATAAAAAAAACATATAAACATATGAAGTATAAAAGCAACCAAACAAAGCAGGGTCATTAAGTGAATGTGTGACACTGACTGTGTGTCAATGTGTCAACTTTTCACTAATTTGTCAATGACACAAAAGGTTGACACGGCAAATACTGATAAATACAAAGACACTGATTTTAATAGTTCACTTCACCTTTCACTCACTTCTACTTTATGATACATAATTTAGGTCACACTTTATTTTAAGGTCCAATTCTTGCTATTAACAAACCATTAACTACGAGTTTTCCCTCAATAAACTCCTTATTTGCTGCTTTTTAATAGTTAGTAAGGTAGTTGTTAAGTTTAGGTATTGGGTAGGATTAGGGATGCAGAAAATGGTCATGCAGAATATATGCTTTATAAGTACTACTAAATGGCCAATATGTTAATAATAGGCATGCTAATAAGCAACTAATTAATAGTGAGAATTGGTCCCTATACTAAAGTTTTACCATGATTTATAATGTAAAGATTTGCATTAAATTAAAAGCCATGCATCATAATCCATTAGTACTCTGACTTTTGGATCCCACTCCATACTGTTCAAATGTTCATGCTCAAATGGAGTATGTTACTTTAACAAGAATCAGTTCAGAGTTTGTAACTAAACTAAACATAAACTGCACATTCAACAATACTGGCATATTTTCTATAAGTACATAAAGAAAGAACAGATTGGAACCATTATTAGATATTGAACACTCATCAGCACTGATTATTTAGCTCTAGTTAAAGACACTCAGTAATGCTAAGAAACATGGACTCTGCATTATGTCTCTGAGAACAATTATGAGCTTCTTAAGAAGCCTGTGAGGTGCCAAAAGCATTGGAGGTTTCTCTGTGCTGATATTAGCCAGAGTATTGCAAGAGTAGACCAGAGTACTTAAAGGGATAGCTTACCAAAAAAAAAATTAAAATATATAAAAAAAAAGTCATTGTACCTGCACATATTTAAATTTGGTGTCTCAGTATGCTTTGTGCCAGGTTCTAGGAAATACCAATGGCTCTTTATCATCTTATAACCCTAAGTGTGTATGATTTACAATGAACAATGGCTTAAATTTCCATCCGTTCCTGACACAAAGCTATAATCGGGACACAGCGTACAAAGTGTATGGGCTACTGCTTTATTCTGTCCTTTCAGAAGCTTGACAACCTCTGATCATTGTTAACTT
Organism: Tor tambroides; assembly: GCA_021397915.2. Classification (NCBI taxonomy): domain Eukaryota; kingdom Metazoa; phylum Chordata; class Actinopteri; order Cypriniformes; family Cyprinidae; genus Tor; species Tor tambroides. The sequence continues at coordinate 81,291 of JAFVLL020031928.1, forward strand.
GGAGTTACTGACATGACACTGTCAAATTATGTTATTTTATCACATCTTGTATGGTTGTTTCATAATAGGTCAGAGTAATACCTACAATTCAGATAGATCGACCATTTGAGCCCTAAACCATAGAGCACTGGTATATAATCCTCATAGGACACAAACCTGGCCTTTAAAACTTTGCATCTATTACGGTAATGGTGCTGTGGGAATTGAAGATGTCCCTCATTGAACAGTATGTGGGATGCAGTTTGTGTGTGTGTGTGTGTGTGTGTGTAGGAGTGAATGCAGGACCAGCAAGGCTGCTAGCGGACAGCAGTGTTGTTTAATTGGCTATAAAGCAGAGATGAATGAAGGAGAGAGGATATTTACACCAGCAGTGATGGGGGTCTACCTGGACATTACAGTGAGAGTGTGTGAGAAAGGAACAGATAGAGAAAGTACAATTCTCTTGACAAGCGCTTTGATAATTTCTGTTATTTCTGCTGTTCTAGCAGAAACTCAGCAAAGGCTCTCAAAGATAATGTGCCCCACACTCATAGGTTCTTTGAGATAATATGTGAAGAAATACACACACACACACAACTCACTTATTGATGAGAACAATATCAGGAAGCCACACTTTTCCAGACGGGATACGCAACACATCAATTCCTCCATAATCTTTCGGGTTCCAGGAGAGGCGATAATCGTTCCACTCCTGCAACAGCACAAAAGGTGTGTGTGTGTGTGTGTGTTCATGTGCAGATAAATGAGGGTCATCGTAGAAATTATAAGTACAACCAGTTCATCATTTAATCAAATGATTTCAAATGATCTGGCTTGTGTCATAAATTATACCAAATGCAATATCTCCATACATATTATCAACAGCACTTGCATAATTTTTCATTTTGCATTCAAAGTTACCGTATATTGATCCTAGTTCTTATTGTTAGAGTTTGTCTTGTGTGGTAATTTTAGCACAGGAAATTATGATGATAGATGACAGATAACTTTTCCTCAATGCAAATAAAGCTTTATAAATTTGAATTTCGCTCAAGAAGTTATTTCTCAAAACGACACACAGGAGCCAGAAGAAATTGTGCTGACTTACCAAGTTCATAATAACAATAGTGTTCATCTCCTCATCTTTCATGTTCTAGAACACAAAAAACATGAAACAAAACAAAATAAAAATAATTCATTAATTTAATTAGCGGATGCACGTGTGTTTAGAAAGCAATGCAAGTGTGATGTTGCTTTTATACAACAGTTCAATAAATAAGAAGTTATATTTTGAGTAACTCACATTTTAGCCACAGTATGGACAAATATTTAGTTTATATTTACTCCATCAATAAGAACAGCTTCAAAGAAATATCAGCAATCTGGAACTTACAGTACTAGAAAATGAACTTTAAGATGCAATATCTTAAAGCAATTTCAGCACTATGCTATTTTGGGTAAGTTATATCAATATTTTAAAGGAATCTGTGTAATATTGAGGTTGAAAATGAAATTGCCTAACTCCATAGCAGGAGCCATAATGAATGTAAACAACACAGTAACCACCAAACACTATATTATACTAGCATTCTATCTTATTATTTCTAAAACTGCTGTTTTTTCTTGACGGTTGACGAATAAATGGGGGGATTAGGAAGAAAAACAAGAGCATATGTATAAAGAAGGATCCCCAAATTCTCTGCCTCTGATGTTTGTTTAGAGTCAAGACAAATAACAGGAACACTGGCTGCAATAGGAGAAGGGGGTGATGGGATATGATTAGAAGACAAGGGAAAGACCTGAGACTCAATGGTCAGATCAGTACACAGTCCTGAATGCTATTTAAAACCAGTGTAGGAATGTCAGCTGTCCCAGTCTCAGTACATAGCACAAACAGTTGGGGGATGGGACAACACACACTGTAACACTCATACAGACATTGTATATACACTTTATATTATTAATATACATGTAATGATTTCAGTGTGTGGATAGCTCCAGGCTGAATACAATTATTTAGAATGCTACATTAATGCTATCTAAATATGTATCTTGTGTTGGACATACATTTGGAGGCTCAAGCAAAATTCATGTGAAATCACTGTTCATAAAGCCTGTAGAGAAGGTCATGTTCCTTTCTGTTCAGAGCAATGAAAAGACCTTGATTATAAACTTTAACTCTGAGACACTTGCGAAAATGCAAAACTGTGTGTGCACTGTTACCCGAGACTTGGTTATTAAATCCCTGTTTTAGGAAGTGAAGGATACCATGACCTGATTCACATACCAAATTCACACACTGAACAGCTGAACCAACGTCAGACTTAGTTCAAACTACCTTTTATTATGGACCTAAAAAGAACTGAAGCAGTTTTTCTTCTGCAAATTTATCCCAACTAATTAACAGAATTTCATAAGGGGTCAAACTGTGGTTTTTATGATTTAATTTTTACAAGGACCATAACCTCTAGTCTTATTTTTCCATACTTTGTGGCCCTTAGATATAAACAGTCTGTTTTTTCCCCCTGCTGTGACTTTAAGAAGTATATGTGACATGAGCAAAAGCTCTTGAGGTACACCAAGGAAAATAAAATTAAATTCATCATAAAATGAAGACTCCCAAGTTTTTTGACTACCTCTTTAAGAATCACAGCATTACACACTGCGACACAACGGGTATTTGTTTAAATAAACAAGTAACTAACCACATCTTCTAATAAATCTAATCTAATAAATGATCAGCTTTTTGCAGTCAGGCAATCATAACGTTTTTGCCCCTAATTCGCTTCCTTAAAAAAAAAACTAAAAAAAACCAACTTATTTTTATAGCACTTTTCACAATACACATCATTCCAAAGCATAAAGCTGCATTGTTAAAGATACACTTTAATAAAATAAAATAATAATTTAATATAAATATTAATGGTATGTGCCTATCAAACTACATAACTATGTGTGTTTGCATGTTCATACCAGGCTGACAAATGATGAGAGGGTCATGCCTATCCTTACAACAACCCTTTCCTCTGGGCTCCTTGCAGGACGCACTTTAACATTGTATGAAGAAAACAGTTTCTTCATCAGCTGATCTTCTGCTTCTGATGCACCTGGAAAAGATGATGTTGTGTTTCTGAGAAAGTAGATAACTATAGCAGCACAACTCTCTCTTACCCTTAGTCTTTAATCTTAAGAGTCTGAGTATTAAGGGTTTTGCGTGTTAAAGCCCAGAATGTCTTGTGTATGGGGCAGTTTACTGCCTAGTTGTTGAATACAGCTCTGTGTAATGATAGATGGATGGATGGATCTAAAAATCTCAACATAAAGCTGAAAAGATAAGAGGCTCAGCCAAGCGCACAGCCTTGGGTGTTCTTAGACCTGCATCATGCACAGTTTTGAGGGTGACTGTTTACTCCACTCGCCCGGCCATCGCTGATGTTTTTATGCATCATGTCTGCCATTTTTTTCCGCAGCTTTCGAAGGTTAGCCGCATCTATAAGCGGGCCTTCTAGGGGCACCACATTCATCAAGTCTCGCCAGCTCGAGCCCTCCAGAATACAAACTGACAGTTACAAATGACACGCGTCACCCCACGCGCCACCTTCATTACCAACCGCCACTACCAACGGCTGCTGCTTTGAGCATATGTACACATTTACAGCAGTTTTACTGTGTTTTGACCGACTTTTCTTGTGAGTAATAACTTTAAGTGGCTTTAATTGAGAAAAGAAACCCCAATCCTGTATTCCAATTTTAAAAGACAGTATCATGGGAGAAACTTTACGGAAATGAGAAATCGCTATTTTTTTTCTGTATGAGCATTTAAACTGTGAAATAAATGAGGCCTTACAGAGAATATGCCATCTGCTGTGCAACAGTCCCACGGAAAGCTTCCCTAAAATAATTACCGCAATTAACCTCTCTGGAACACCTTTAAATCAACTTTTAATATAAAGAGTTCCTGATGACAGTCTGACTTGAGGTTAATTTACAGTTTTCCCATGGGTCCTCATAAAACTATTCTTTAGAAAATGTCCCTTTTATGTTAAACCGCCTTTGGTACCATTTTTACAGGTGGCAATCCTTTCGACTGACTCATTCTATCATACTTTCTGTTTTATGCTTCATTTCACACATTCATTATTTTAAAACACACCATTAATGTGACATACCATGGGAGCATTTGGTTTACAACACCAAAACATTACTTTATGTATCAGTCAACTCAATAGTAAACAATAGCAGATACATGTTTCAAATCACTCTTTGGGTTTTTGAATTAAAAATATTACAGAGCTATAATGTATACTACAGACATCATAAGAAGTGCACTTACATTAATGTCGGTAATATCTATCCAAATGTGTGATCAATAAATATATGGCACTGCCATGAGGTTTTGTGCCAATTCGTAAAGTAGAATTGTGAAAGACTTAATAATTGTACAGTAATGCCACTTACTGTTCACTACAGCCCACATTTCTGACAAAATATTCACAAAATATGACTGATATGATACTGCAATTGACTTTTTCACACTATGGTGAGTTACAGTAATTTAGCCTCTGTCACGGTAAGACCTCTGTTTATCATACAGTATGGCATACAGTAAAATAACGCCCTGGGATTATGTATTAAATGAATGAAAAGATATTTTACTTTAAAGGTAAAATATTTATCAAAATCTTACTAGTAATGAGAAAGCTAGACTTAAAATGTTGTGGAATAATGTTTAAATAAACATTTTCGATGCATTGTTTGGAGAGCTGTATTAAAATTCACAACCTGCATGTAAAAACAGTACCAATTCCAATGTAAACAAAGGCGACTACAAGAAAGTAAAGTTAAACCCCCTTTGGTGTTGTAGGACGTCAGAAGTTGGATTTACTATCAGGTAACCATATCAGATAACGCGTGACTTTAATTTAAAGTTTACTGGGCGTTCACACGTGCGCGCAACGCACAAATTCACTTTGGAAACTTAAACTTACCTGCCATTGCGCTCAGGCTACAGAGGCAGCAGGTGACAATAAACCAGTCCTGGGCCTTCATAGCGATTCACCAAATGAAATCACGGTGATATCTTCGTAGAAAGGTAGCGTGCGGGTCCATCCGTGTTTGTTCCAGCACACACTGTTGGCGAGAAGTCAGACCGCTGTCACTGAGCTCGGGTTACAGACACGCCGCACGCGGCTGTGCGCACACTCTTGAGTTCGCGCGCCCACACTAAACATTACCTAATAAAATAGTAGCCTATTTCATAGAAGAAAAATATCTAATATCTGTTTAAGAACTAAATCAGGGAATGACGATAATTATTCTCTCACATATCTTAAAAATGGTTCGTATTTCATGTTTTTGAAATAAGTATGGCCTTAAAAAAATACAGTAAAACAGTACTGTGAAATATTATTACAATTTAAAATAATTAAGCACCAAATCAGCATATTAGAATGATTTCTGAAGGAAGCTGAAAATTCAGCTTTGCCACCACGGTAATAAATTACATTTTTTAAGAAAAATATATTACAATAGAAAAAACAGTTGTCTAAAATGCTATAATACTTCTCAGTATTACTGTTTATCAGATAAATGCAGCCTTGGTGAGCATAAGAGACTTATTTCATAAACATTATAAAGAGTTATACTTGCAGTATATATGTCTATAAATTTAATTTCATATTTTAATTTGTAACTTAATGTTTTTTTATTCATGCCATACTTTTGAGATGGTCCTCACTGCAGAACACAAGATCCAGGGGGCGAGGTTGGAATAACTTAACATTATTTCTGCAGCTGCATGGAATTTCTGAAAATGTAAATGCATTTATGCCACTTTTGATGCAGAATCTGTGTAATTACAGACTTTAAACATATCTTTTTAGTATAATAACCACTTAAAATGCAGCTACTGTGCTGTTTTTGCAGTGTAATAAAGATGACACAAGGTAACAAATGGCTTGGATTCACGAATGGAGTCTGTTTTTCTAACACAAATCCCTTTCCAGTGATGAAAAGAGCACATGCATGGTACATTTAAATGTAAATTTTGATCCCATATGAAATTTGACTTTCTAAAAGCACCCACTGACACATTAAAAATCAAGAACATTTCAAATTATTTCCTGCATCCCACAAAAGAGGCAGAGCGCTCGTGTCGACCCACATTGAGCTCGTCACTGAGAGTCTTCCCCCAATGTGCTTTTTAAATAAGGCAAAGTGTTTTGATGTGTTTGAATCCACGCCAGCATATTTATACAGTTCTGGGGTGCTTTTGGCTCAAGAGGAGTAGTATTAATGTGCTGTACTTTTATGTAATTCATCAGAGCTGTTAAAATGAATTATGCAGCTTTATCCCACCAATTAGATTAAAGGATGAGATTTATTCTGCTGCTCTAGAGTGTTGACACTTTGATGGGCCTTTTGAAATCAGAGGTCAGCGGATTGCTGAAGTTTTTTCTACACAGTTAGCAGGATAAAAGATGGAAATCGTTCTTTAGCGAAGCCTGCTTTTGCGTGGGAACAAAGCTAAAGACACTTGGAACACATGCCACCTGTCTCCTGTTCATCCTCACTTGAGCACTCCTGTCGAGCCGTGCTGTACTTAAGTAATGGCGCTGGCCCACCACATTCACTGTTTGGTCCTCTGCCAATTTAATCATTATAGAAGTCAACTTAACAACCCATAACTAATGCTGACTTGCCTGTAAAATTCTATTGAGACGGCAAACTCTGGCACTTACCTGAGCGCCAGTTAAAATGCTTTACTTTAAATAAGGGCATTGAATGATACATGTGAATGGCTTTTGTCACAGACTTACCAGCAGAAAATAAAACAAATCACACTTTGGTTTTACAATCATACAAATATATTAGTTTTATTCAATAATGTTCAATAATATGTCTCCCATAGACTTATAGAAATAGATATAGATTCTATTGCAAATGCAGGGCTGAGAGTGTATGCAGAATAGAGTATTAAGAGTAACAGTGAGTTAATAAATACTAAACAGGAATTATCCTCCTCATCATTTTTTTTCATTTTAATTTTTAATGTGTCCAGTAAATATTGGTTCATGCATGACTGTATTGGGTTGTTCCTTCCAACGTTGCAAAACACCACAGATGTGCCATTTCCGTCCAAGTTGTCCAGTTTTATGTCTTTTCATCCTGTGACATGGGGAAGCCAAAGTTTGAGCGATTCTGTTGAGACTGTCCTGGTGGTTATTGGTTTCTGTAGCTATAAAAATTAAAAATAGTGTCATCGTGGCTTTGACTGGAAGACCTTTGCTTTGTCTTGGATTGGAAGACAAGAAAAAAGTAATATGGTTTAGTTTCCTTTCTTTTGGAAGACTCAATTACAATAACTTGGATAATCCATGCAGAACTTACAAAAATTATGGGATTCCTCAGATATAAAGCAGACTCTCATTGTCCATAAGCAATTCGCCCACTTGTACTGATATAAGAGGTGGGCGTTTAGTATGTACACAGTTTAGTGTGTACATGTTGTGTGTTACGTCGACAGCGACGAACCAGCAGTCAGTTTTGCTGCAGTAGATTCCAGTGTCCATTGAGGATAAAAGATCATGACCTCTGTCGTCTGGTAGAGCAGGGATCAGTGTTCATGACACAGGCCAAGAGTTCTGGCCTATCGCTCTTGGTCACTAGTCGTGTTTTTGATCTTCCCAAAGTAAGCTAAACTGTGACTGTTTGCCCCACAAAGTTAAATGGCAACTCATATCCACACTGTTACACCATTTTATACCAAAAAAGCAAATAAATGAACAACAACATACATATGATATTTTTTTAAAGGACACAAAAACTGAAGCCACAAACATTTTAGACAGTAAAAACAGTTACATTGGTTGTTTAAAAGTGTCACTTGATTATGACCACAAACATCTGAAGAGATGGAACAAAGAGAGACTCACTTCTGTTTAAAACTTTAGCCATTCAATTTTAGAAAAAAAAAAAAGTTTTATGTCTTATATCCTGTGAGATGGGGAAGCCAAAGTTTGAGTGATTCTGTTGAGTTTTACAGTTTAGACTGTAAAACTAGTTAAAAATAAAGTGAAAATTATTTTATGGTTCATATGATAAAAGTGTCATATCTTAAGAGACAGAACAAGGTGGGACTGGAGTCACTTCTATTTAAACTTTGGCCGTTCACCAATAAAAAAAATATTATTATTATGGAAATATTTACTATCCAATTGAAAATAATAACTAATGATACAAATTTTATTCTTCCCAGATACAAAGACTGGGAAGCCAAAGTTTGAGTTCTATTGAGTTTTACAGTAAAAATCATTAAAATTGGTTCATGTCACATGAATAAGATGTGACAGGAGTCATTTCTGTCCAAAAACTTTGGCCATTCAACAGAATTACTTTTATAAATGACATTTTTATCATTATAATTTTATTCAAATATTTAATATTCGATTTAAAATAGTAAAATAATAACACAAAAACAAAAAATGCATTTGTGACTGCATTTCAGATCAATTCACATAAAATTGACCCAGGGGAGACACATTCTCCACAAACACCATCTCTATACAGCTACATAAACAGCGGTTAAACTCTAAACTAAAGGTTACCTCCTAGGGACCATGGGAGAACACTGTGATTTTCCTAAAGCTGGGATGGAGCTGAGGAACTCAGATTTTTAAAGGTCACCCTCTCAACACACATCTGCTGAGAGACTAATACCCCACTGCTGTGTATGCAATGCAGATGTGGTGCAAGTCTGTGCGTTTAAAATGCAGCAGAGTTTCTCTCTCTCTCGTGGTCACACACACATACAGAGGCAATGACATTCAGCTGAGGGGAAGCGTGGTACATTTGCACAGTGCTGTTGTGAGGGCTAAGAGATGTATCCTGGGGGACGAGACTTTGGTCGAAACATGGGAGGAGGGTTGAGTTTTTGTCTTTTCTGCTGCATTGCAGATACCGGGTTGGGGCTACTCCTCAAAGTCACGCACACATGAACACACACACACACACACACACACACACAGAAAGCAATTACAGACACTGACGATCAGTAAATATACAAGGTCTCTGCGGCTTAACAATTCTCTTATGTAAAATAATCACACCACTGATCTTGAAAATATTTCTGCTCTCAATTTACAGTGAGTGACCCTTCAGAATCCACCTAATACAAGCAGTAAATTACACTAAACAGGTATGTATGTACTTTTAATGTCTGGAAAAATGGTGTTGTTTACTTGCACTGCTGGTGCTAATGCTGATGAGCTAAAGTCTGATTGTCTTTTAAAAGCCCAGATAGCAACATAACATAATATAAAATATGTATATATGACACAAACCACGGCAAACCACTTCACTCTGAAAAACAAAACAAACCAATACAAATTTTTTAAAATGCGCTGCATTATAGACTGTATGGAAGCCCATTTCCACCACTGAATAAAAAATAAAAAAGGTTCATTTTGACTTTTTTTCCTTGCAATTGCGAGGTTACATCTTGCAATTTTGACTTTTCTCAGAACTGCGTGATATTTATTCGCAATTGCAAGTTATAAAGTCAGAACTGAGAGATACAAACTTGCAATTGTGGAATTCAGAATTAGAAGTTGGAATTGCAGGATATTATAATTCTAATTATAAATCAGACTTTTTTCTCGCAATTCTGACTATTTCTCGCAATTTTACTTGTTTCTCACAATTGTGACTTTATATCATGTAATTCTCACATTATAACTCGCAATTGCAAGTTTATATCTCGCAATTCTGAGAAAAGGAATTGTGAAATGTAAATTCGCAACTTACCTTATTTATTTTTATTCAATGGTGGATAAAATCTTCTGTTAGACTGTTTCTAGAAAGTCTGATTTTAAAACACACCACTAACAGCAAACAATGCAAACTTAGATGCTTAGATACTACCTAAAAAATGTAGACTGACACACACACACACAAAACAATGCATATGACAGTGTGGTGACTATCCAGTGAATTTACATTGGTTGGTATAGTGAAGATGTAAGTGTCAGCATGATGCTAAGAGAATTAACAACAACCGAGTCACTGTCAATGTGGAAGGAGGATGGAAACTGGGAAATTAGCATCAGCTCACGTTTACTGTGACATTACACCACACCGCTCAACTCATGAGGCATGCGAGAGAACATAAGCAGCATTTTATGCATATAGTGTGTCAAAAAATGCTGACTCATTCAATATTCAATACAAAGTGAATGTCACAAGGTTTGCTATAAGAGGACAGAGTGAGTGAAAATAATTCTAAACAAAGCTCCAGACATATGTCTGATTTCAAACCACATGGTTTTAAGGTTTGTTTAGGTTTTTGCTATTCGGACTAAATTTGATTCAGAAATGGCAAAAACTAATAAACAACAACAAAACAACCAAAACAACAGAACAAAGCAGATTTTTGTTGCTTGTCTGAACAAAACCAATAAGTCTGTATTGTTTAATCAATTTGAAATAAACCGGAGGGAAAAGCAACATCTGTTTTTAAAGCACTTATCGACAATGGGTCAATAAAAGGGAGTGAAGAAGGAACATGGATGACTCACTTTTATTGGAGGTGGGGTGTGGGGGGCCTCACAGTGTCGATGTTACATTAAATTATTTAATTAAGCACTAATACTGATGAGCAGTGCATACTATCATTTGCAGAAAGCTTTCTAATTGCACATTGTTCATATTACTGCTTTAGTAATACATTTTATGTGTAATATGTGCAACATAAACACTGTAAGTTGCCAGCCAATATATCAGTATAAAGAAAGATCAATCTGTTAATTGTCTGTTAAAAGCTGATTATAATTGCACAGACTAACCCTATCCCATAACCAGAGGTGTCAAGTAACGAAGTACAAATACTTCGTTACCTTACTTAACTAGAAATTTTGGGCATCTATAGGCTACTTTACTGGAGTAATTATTTTTCAGCCGACTTTTTACTTCTACTCCTTACATTTTCACGCAATTATCTGTACTTTCTACTCCTTACATTTTAAAAATAGCCTCAATTACTCTATTTCATTTCCGGCTTGTTTTCATTCGGCTTTGTCATCGTTTAAAAAAAAAAAAACTATCAATAAATCGCGCCATCCGGATAGAGTGAATTTGATTGTGGTTGGATGAGAAGTATAAACATATACCATTCCGACACCCTATTGGTTTGTACGCGATCCATCGCACCTGCACATGACACAAATCACGTCACACTCCAGCAAGGACATAGCCAGTGTTGGGGTCATTACTCAAAAAAGATGATTTCTTAAAAGTTATTATTTCTCCACTACTGGCTCATTTATCAAACGGGTGCTTTCTCTTCGTCCTCCGCAAATTAAGCTACAGTAGGTAGTTCGGTAGAGAGAGACGTTTGAATAAATTAGTATTTGTGATTGACAACGCGATTGACAATGTTGTGATAAGTAGGCTATACTAACTTTGTAACTCGTTACCCCCAACACTGGACATGTATGTAGCCAAGTACGAAGATGTCCATGGCAGAGACTCAAGAAGAGAACTCGAGCAAAATGTCCCAACCAAGCACCAGCGAGGAGGTTGGTAGCCAGAATAACTAACCAACCCTTATGCATCCCTTTGACACCAGTGGTTATTGATGACATGCCTCTGAAGTTTGACTTTTTGCACCATTACAATACTTATAGGCAACTAGTCATCATATCTTCCGCTCCATGAAACACATGTTAATGCTCAGTTAGGGATGCACCGAATGTTCGGCAACCGAAATTGTTCGGCCGAAAATAGCAAAAAAAAACCTTTTTCGGTGTTCGGCTGAATTAACTAAAAGACCGAATAAATTGTACTGAACAATGACGTGACGTGATCAAACAGAGGCGCGCACTAATGCAGCAAACACGTCTGCAGTGTGAAAGTATTTAAAACTGCCAGAGAAAGACGCAAAAATCATTACAAGCACGAAGCACCGACAGCGAGAGACTGCTTAGCGCTGCATCTCATGTCTCCGATGAGAAGAGGAAGAGGTGGTTGTAGTTGGTCACTGTGGTGACTGAAATCGCGAAATGGCCTCAAACGATTAGTAAATAAACTGCAGAATGTTATGTTTTCAAATACACGCACGGATTGCATTCAAACAGCGCTGCACGAGCTCACGGCACCAGGGTTCAAAGTCCAAAGCGAGGAAAATCTGCGCTAAAACACTGTTACTCATCATTTGCTCAGTAACATTTTTATAATTTATTTAAAGCCATGTGACAATGTGATACGTGCGACAAACATCTTCCCAAATTCGTAATGAGAATCATTTAAATATCTGCATGCTGTTGTCAACAAAAATAAGTACTAAGGTCTTCCTGCGGATTTCTGCCAAAATAAAATCTAAGAAAACGCAAAACTCCATCAACATTCATAAATGTTAAAATTGTAATTTTACTGTTGTTCTGTAAAATAAAATAAAAAATAAGACAATAATAATTACTACCCTATAACATATTTTATTTTTAATTTTCATTTATTATAACATTCACACAGTGTTCAAACTGGGATCTGTAATATAATATAATGTTTTTAAAAAAGTCTCTTCTGCTCAGAGAGGCTGCATTTATTTGTACAGTAAAAAATACATGCCTGATTCAAGGAGAGGGTCTCAAAAATGGCCAAAAAATATTATTTTAGTAACTTGTTGATTTTAAGTTAAATTGTGCTTTGTTAGTATAATGTCTGATAGAATGTTAAAAAATGTTGTGTTAAGTAAATATTTTTAAATTGTTGTTTTGTAATTGATTTTTTTATTTGAAAAGCAGGGAAAAACAGTAAAAAGATGGCTATTTTGGCTATTTAATTTATGCAATGGTGAAAAGAAAAGGGTAAAGTAGGCCTACATGGGGAAAAAAATGCGAAAAAACATGTTCGGTATTCGGCCTTCAGCCCAGTGTTTCATTTTGTTCAACTTCGGCTTCGGCCAAGAATTTTCATTTTGGTGCATCCTAGCAACAGTAGTACACATATATGGTTTTAATGTATTTGCATTGTACTAAAATCGTTCATTTTCAATGGGCATATGTCGCCAGAAACAGGTAAGCCTAGTGCAGGGATAGGCCAAATTCGGTCCCTGGAGGGCCGGTCCTGCAGAGATTTAGCTCCAACCCTAATCAAACACACCTGAAGAAGCTAATCAATGTCTTCAAGATCACTAGAAAGTTACAGGCAGGTGTGTTTGATTAGGGTTGGAGCTAAACTCTGCAGGACACCGGCCCTCCAGGACCGAATTTGCCTATCCCTGGCCTAGTGCATCCCAAATTTTACAACATTAACATTTAATATAACATTATAGTCATTATGGCCTTTAGAAAAATGTTTTTTTGAGGAAGTGGGGTAGTGCACAATATTTACCATGTACTGACCTAAGCTTTTGTCCTTAATGGCATTTTTTTCCCCTTACATTACTTTTACTTTTATACTTTAAGTAGTTTTGAAACCAGTACTTTTACACTTTTACTTGAGTAAAAAGCTTGAGTTGATACTTCAACTTCTACAGAAGTCTTTTTAAACCCTAGTATCTATACTTCTACCTGAGTAATGAATGTGAATACTTTTGACACCAGTGCCCATAACTCAACATAACAACATTATTTAATGTCTTTATGACCTTGCGCCCCAAATACTCATCAGCTGACTGTATGATTCTAGAGAGACTGGTAAATATGCAAATTACAATAAACAAATAGATTCACCAATGCAATGCAATGAGAGACATATGCATGAGCGATGGCCAACACAAACACTGACCGGGACATTTAAAGAAAAAAGTAACATAAAAATAAGATGCACAAAAGTGTCAATGCAGCAAATTTAAAAAACTCCAAGGTTATCTCTATCTACGTATACACGTACATTGTTTTAATGGCTTGGCTCTTCTGAAAAGCATTAGCCCTTAGCTTTCATCTTCTGGCCTCTGTGTTTATGGCTGAAAAATAGCAGTGAAATTGAGAGAGAAGCACTTAGCTGTGCACAGAGAGTGGTTTTATTACAATAATTGTTAAACCACTCGATCTGGCCCTTATGTGCATGGCAAATATATCAAAGCAAAGAAAGTGACCAATTTTCTTTTCTTTTCTCTAACATTATGTTGTACGCACATTCACAATAATCTCAAACTGACCCAAAGCAAATCATTATGATGTTATTATAATTATAAGTTAAGTGTCAATTAGACATATTTGAAGTAATGAGCAGTGGTAATATCTCCTTTATTATTGGATTAGAAAGCCCTTACAAATACAGAGCCTTTTTATTGAGTCAGTAAGTTAGCACAAGTCCTTCCGTGACATTTAGAAGTTTGAAAGGCTAGAAGTGAGACATTTTAAAGTAGCTATCAATTTCATGGTCTAATTGTGATTAAACTGAATGAATAAACCATGGGATGCTAAACACAGCACAGTTGTGGCTTCATACGACATTGCCTTTATCATTTATTTAACCTTTGCCGTCTAGCCTGCTGAATTTTGTTTCAGCGTGGCATCCAGTTGCTAATTCAGAAGTCTTTTGTCTTATAGCGCCTCTGTTAACTTTTTCTCGTCTGTGATTACAGCATTATGGACCTGCAAAACTTTACGTAAATAGCCCTTCAGATACTATAGAAGCTCAAACTTAAACGATGTGGACAATGCAAGGCTTAAGAAAAGCTAGAGTCTGAGATGAGCACTGCTGCTTGCAAAACAAATTATAGTTTATGAAGAAAATCAAGATGTAGTCTTATTGATGTGTACCCAGAAGCTATGAGATGCAGAGCATTTTGATTCAGCCCCTCTGAAAAACAATCTGCTCGGGACGTTAACCGCAAACACCAACTTCTGTAATGGGGGATTGTGAATTACCTGCGGGTGCTGCTGTGATTTGGAGTAAGGAAACTGTAATCTAAGATTGACATCCTGATCCAAATGTGGAACAATTTAGTAAATATTCCAAAAGTCTAAAATTTCTTTAGCTATTTCCACTTTGGTCTTAATAATTTTGTTTCTCCTAATAATGCATTGCTGCAGGGGACTGAATCTATAATTATCACAGATATAATTTCCTCAACACCAGGTGCACGGTATGAGAAATGATTCAACTCAGCAGGAGAAAAGTTTGATTTTTTGCACTTTCTTTAAGCTTTGCACTTGATATTACAGTGAAGATATAACCAGCAAGGGAATGTACGCGGATATAACTAATACTGGAACCAAAAAAACATTAAAAAGACAGCTAAAATACTCCCTACAAGGGACCCTAATAATTATGTATTTAAATAGGGAACATTTTCTACTTCCAAAATGATATTATATATATTATATACACTAACATTTAAAAGTTTGGGGCCAGTAAGATAAATTTATTATATAAATTTAAAGAAATGAATACTTTTAAATTCAGCAAGGATGCCTTACATTAATCAAAAGAGAAATAAAGACTGTTACAAAAAAACAAACAAACTATTCTTTAGAATTTCCCATTAATCAAAGACTTCTGAAACAATGTAGCATGATATTAAGCAGGAAAATATTAAGCAGCACTGTATATTTAATCAAATAAATGCATTGGTGAGCATAAGAGACTTCTTTCAAAAACATTTAAAAAATTCTTAGCAACCCTAAACTTTTGAATGGTAGTGTATTATTAAATCATATTTCCATAATGTAGGTGATATGCATGAAAACGTTATCAAAAATATTACTGCAAAGGCAGAAGTGCGAAGTGTCATCAGGTTCCTCATAGCACTTAGAACAAATTTTCATTTACATACTGATATTCTCAACAACTCTGGAGGTGAGAAGTTACAGGTCGGTTTGGACTCTCTGTGCAAGGGTTCCCAAAATGATTCCCTCTGAGCTCCTCCGGGTCCAATTCCCCAATTTTATCAGAAGAAAATGAAGCAGAATTGGACCTTTTCAGCACTTGTGTTGTTTCATTTGGCTGGGTGAAGTGCCTTTGCTCTCAGGCAAATGTAATAGAATAAAATTGAATGTAGGACCATGAACTTTGGGAAACTTGCAGCCTCAGTAGTCAGCATATCTACTTTGAGAAACCCTGCTCTAAAGCAACACACATGCTAAAAGGAGAGGAGAAAGAGTGCAGCTGTACCGACATTGCTCTCTGGGCATATTGCAATGAGAAAAACAACGACTTATCATAACAAAAAGAAACAATAATGCCGCCCTACTGCCTCTGTTATGAGTCATCTTACAAATGATATTGTATTACTGTTCACCGCACACACACACACACACACACACACACACTCACACGTCCAGCCTCCGCAGACTCATCAGCGCAGGAGCCGATGAGCAGAAAAAGGTTTGCGCTGCCTAAGGTCGAATGACTCTAAACATCCTCATCCTAAGAGGAGGGGAAGTTTTATTTATTTACTTATTTGGTGTGTGTGTGTGTGTGTGGTGGCATCCTTAATGGTCCCCGGGAGAGTGTGCGGGGCTTTTCCTGTGTTGTGAAGTGGAAAATGGCCTCTGTGTCTCAAGCTAATCAAAGTGCAGAAGAAGTAGAGAAGGGAGAGGAGATTACAAACAAGGCTTAGAGATGACGGGGGATCTCTGATAAAAAAAAAAGAAAAAAGAAAACAGATTTCGGGGAATCTATGAATGCTTGAACAAAGGAAACGGAGGGTTTAAATGTCAAGCACGAATTGCTTCACAAGAGGAAGTGTTTCTTCTTGAAATACTAAAAAAGGAGAGGAAGACAAAGATCCTTGCTTTTAGGAGTTGCTGTTCTCACAAAAGCGATGCCGTCACATTCTGACCCCAGACCAGTGCGGTTATTATTGCTCGGTATTCCCTTCATTAAGGAGCAGGAGAGACCAAAAGGAAGTGCGGTGGGCATTAGACCTGTCGGCAAGGGTCTTTTGAGCCCTGATTCGTTGTTGGAAATGTCAAAGTTCTGAGGGTCGGTGGAGGGACTACAAACATTGTTTGTACCAATCCTCCTGTGCCACTGATGGCGTTCATGGCATGTCCGTGCAAACAAAATGTTTCTTCTACTGCCGCTAGGAGGCTGTGGGGGCGGGAAGCACTTGGTCTTTCTTGCCGTTTTTATGGACGGGGGAGTCTGATGTTTTGGCCGTTTTCCTAGGCGGGCTTTGCTCAGCAACGTCATGTAGCGATGGTTCCCTGTACATGGCAACTAGAGAGACAGGAGAAAAAGAAAGAAGCTTAAAGGCAGAATGCAAAAGAAACAATTTTGAAAATATCTCTGCGTTCTTTTGTCCATACAATCAATGGAAGTTTTTTTTGACCATTTTGTCCAAAACAACACTGGATCCCTTTGACTTTCATTGTATGGACAAAAATGTTGAAACATTTCTAATATCTTCATGTTCCACAGAAGAAAGTCATACAGGTTTGGCACAACATGATCAATGATGATAGAACCCTCATTTTTGGGTCAGTGAGATTTTTTTTGAAAGAAATTAATAGTTTTATTTAGAAAGGATTCATTAAATTCATCAAAAGTAACAATAATGACATTTATAATGTTACAAAAGATTTCAATTTCATATATATATGCTATTATTTTAAACTTTCTATTCATCAAAGAATCTTCAGGATTCCTTGATGAATGGAAAGTTTAAAATAATATGTATATAAAATGTATCATGGTTTCCACAAATATATTAAATATTAATTTTTCAACATAATAAGATTTTTTTTTCTTATTTTCTTAAACACCACATTAGCGTACTAGAGTGATTTCTGTATAATTGTGTGACACTGAAGATTTGCTTCAGCTTTGCCATCACAGGAATAAATGACTTTTTAAAATATATTAAAATAGAAAACAGTTCAAATTGTAATAATATTTCACAATATTACAGTTTTTACTGTATTTAAATAAAATATAATATATATGCAGCTTTGGTGTGCATAGGATACTTCTTTCAAAAAGATTAAAAATATATTTAAAAATTATAATTTTAAAAATCTTTAAAAAAAAACCCATTTTAATTATTATGAATAAAAACATACCCTCTATAAGCTTGGGCAGGAAGTGGGCTGCTCCTTTAGTCTTTTTGACCCGATTTCCTTTCATGACCTGTCCGTCCCGGTTAATGCCAATGTACCAGGCCCGACCCGACTGCGTTTGACGGTACAAGATCGAGGAGTATGTGACATAATAGTTCTCAAACACACACTCCTTAAACTTGCACTCCGGCGTGAAATGTTCCTGAAACAGAGATACACACATATACCCAGACAATGAGTTAACCAAAATAACAGACTGCAGTCGCTGACTGTTTCTGTATGTTTAGGCCTATATGTAGCCTGTACACTGAGTTCAGCTGGGATGGGAGGAAAATGGGCCTCACATTGCAATTTCAGGAGTAGTGTACTGAGGAACAGTAAATGAGGAAAGCGAAATCCCATTACACCACACTTTCTTATTACATATTTATAAAACACATGTGTTCTGTTCAGGTGAACATAAGTGTTGTAGTGTAATCTCTGCCACAAGCCCAAACACAGCCAAACTCCCTGCTGGAGATAGCAGCCTGTCAGTAAGCAAACACCAACATCTCTCTTTTATTCTTTCTCTCTCTCTCCTCCCATCCCATCTGTCTCTCACTCTTTCTCTCTCTCTCTACCACCCTGTCATTTCGTAACCTTGTCAGGGAACAAACCAATTTCCAGGATTGATTGGGATCCTTGGTGTGACTGGTGAGCAGAGCAGCTGAATAAGGGGTTTACTCCTCTTCCTCTCTCTCTTGCTCTAATGTGTTTGTTTTGAAACACTCCCCTCTGTCACCAAAGAAAAATTAAGCCGCCTTCATAAAACAGATTCATAATTTACCTGGTTTAATTTCATATCTGTAATTAAACTGTGGCCAGTTGGGCATTTGATCTTCCTGATGCATTTGATAATCTTGCTCCTGTCTTAAAAGTGTGCTATTAAAGATAAGCATGTCATGAATAATAATAATAATAATGCATTAAATATTAAAAGTTATTTAAAACGATATATAAATGTATTAATATAATAATGAATAATATTTTTTTTTGCATTTATGGGAAAAAATTTTTTTTAGTGGTCTTATATTTCGGTGTCTGTGAACACCTTAAAAAGAGCTCAGTTAAAATTAAGTCTTCTTCATAAAACAGATCCATTTTCACAATTTATGTGGTTTAATTGCATCTCAAATTAAATCGCTGTCATTTACGCTTTTGATCTTCCTGATGCTTTTGATATTTTCTCCTGTCTTTAAGCATGCTATGAAATAAAGCATTTCATTAATAATAATAATAATAATATATTTTTTATCATCCTCATCGTTAATTATAATTATTATGTAAATATTAATATAATACAGGAAGTATTTTAAATTATAGCTTAAAATAATGAATAAAATTCATTGATATAATACATTTAATTATGAATAATGAAATTTAATTGCATTTATAGGAGGCTTATAAATAAATTTTAGTAGACATATTTTTTCCCAACTTTTATCTAGGCTTGAACTGGACATTAAACACCATTCAGTGTAAAGAGCTCTGCCAACTTTAATTAATTAATTGTCAAATTTAATTGAACTGGAGTTTCCAGCTGACAGAAGATGATGGAGTAGGAGTGTGTGTCTGTGCAATAAAATTAGATGCGGGGAATTTCTAAAACACTTGAGAAACAGTCATGTATAATACCTGCTGACTTCCTCTCAATTTGACAATAATTAGGAGCCCCTGCCTAGGCAGAGCCGTCATCAGGACGGGACAATGTTATCCTGGGCCCCTTGGAGGCAAACTAAGGTCGTCTACTTAATCAGGTGGCATTAAACCATAAAAATAGCTATTTCTTATTCAACATGAAGAGAAATCTGTTCTCCATAAAGGAGAAGAGGGATTAGGCTGACCTCTAGCAGTCTCTGCTCCACCTCTGCTGTGTTTTTGGTTCCCATCCTGCAGTGCTCTGAAACTCCAGCAGGTGTCAGAGCAGCACACAAGGCTCAGTGAGAGTAACCATAACTTGTCCTCATTACTCATTGCTTTCACTGTTCAGCCACTTTCACTGGCTTAAAAAAACACAAGTTCTACACATCAAAGCACAGTCTCTCTCACTTCCCTTTTTCCTCTCTCCCTTGCCCTTTTAATCTAGGATTGTGCAATTTAGGGAAATCTGATTATTACAGAAGGATTTTTGACATGTTATGTTGCATGAAGTTAATGAAGATGCCGGATGCTTGAGAGTCTGCTGAATCCTCTGAATCCCCTAGCAATCAGGAGGGAGGACTGGCATTTTGACAGGAGAGCTGCCTCATCAGCCTCTTAGACAGGCACATTTCCACCAACATTTAACGGGATAGCTCACTCACAAATATATGTATCTCGTCATTATTTACTTAGTCATATCATTCCATCTATCCATCTATCCATCTATCTATCTATCTATCTGACCTTACTGCATTTTGCATTCACTTTATTTAGAAAGTATATTTTGCCCCTATTATTTAGCTGGTATCATTAAGGGCCAGGCTATTATTCTCACAATTCAAATAAAAAAATGTAAACCATGTATTATGTTGCAGATGGTAAGTGGTGGCAGTTTATTAACATTTATTCACTATAGTCAATATTTACTCACTAATTTTGGCATTTATTGAGTGTTCTGTTTGGAACCTGAGTGTAAAGAAAGATGGAAAAGAAGAAACAATAGAGGGATAAGAAGAAAGACTGAGACTGTGGCAATCATGTCAGAACCATAAAATCCTCTTCAGAGCACCACACATACACACTCAGACACACATACAGTGAAAAGTGCTTGCTTTCACATTAACTTTTCACTGCTGCGGCTGTAAAATCTGTAACTAGTAGGGGCGAATTGATTTCATGTAAGACCGCAGCAAAACGTCAATGAGAATTTCCTCTAAAAAAGCCGGTATAAGACTTTGATGTAGCTGGATAGATGTGTGCACACAGGTATGAAGCAATCCAAAAACTGCTTACTAAGAGTGGGTTTAACACACCAGTGAGCACTGACAAGCTTGCAGAATGACGGGGGCACGAGGAAGACATCCAATGAACTTCAAGGTGGGAGAAAATGAAATGAATGATTTGGTAACTAATAAATAGAGGATAAATAAACAGAAGGATTTCTTGCAGTATATTTCACTGCATAATGATTAGTCAAATTAATTGCAATTCATTTCAAAGAGCAAAAACATGCTGTTTTGTTGTAATGAGATCTAATGAGATTGTAATTGCAGAGGCCAGCAATAACACCTTGTATTTGACAGCACTAAAAATAAAGCAAGCAGCCGTGCTTTCTTCCTTTAACCAGACTTGAGACACTTTACGAAACTTCCTCAAGCACAGGTCTGAGAACAGTCCTGCACACTGCTGTTCTCATGGAGGCCATTACAAGACTGACAACAGACTGACCCCAGGTCAGCACGAGAGGTGGGTTTCCTTGGCAGAACACCTGCTCGTCCCTGCACTGCTGACCTCACAACAGCTGTAGCGGCGCTCGTCCTCTGCCTCTCTCCTTGGCTAGACCCAGCTGAGCGTTTGGGGAATTTCCAAGACAAAATAACACAACAAGCCCCTTCAAGACAACTCCCTCGCTCTTTTCTCCTTCAGCACATTACTGGTGGTGGCTTACACACAGGCGTTATAGGGACAGTTCACCCTGTAATGAAAATCTGCTGAGAGTTTACTCACCCTCAGTCCATCCAAGATGTAGATGAGTTTTTTCTTCATCAGAACCGATTTAGAGAAATTTTGTATTACATCACCAATGGATTCTCTGCAATGAATTGGTGCTGTCAGATGTTTTTAAATTCAAACCGTTGCTTCTGGCCAACATCTGGGTCTATAATCCATAATAACGCTTCCTCCAGTGAAAATGTCATCTTCTGTTGTCCTCTCACATTAAAATGCACCGACATATTTGTTTAGAACTATTTTGGACTGTTTTCGTTAACAAACAGTGCTGAATCTGTGTATATTTCTCTCCTGATTTAAATGAGACGACTTGGAGTAAGCAATTTTATGGACAGCTGGAAGCAACGGTTTGAAGATAAAAACATTTTGATGATGGATTTGTTTATTACACACACTCAGCTTTTCAATTTATGTGTAGTTAATTGATGGACTGGAGTCCTGTGGATTACTGTTGGAGTATTGTGATGCTTTTATCAGCTGTTTGGACTCTCATTCTGACGGCACCCATTCACTGCAGAGGATCCACTGGTGAGCAAATGATGTTATGCTTCATGCAATTTCTTCAAATCTGTTCTGATGAAAAGACAAACTCATTTACATCTAGGATGGCCCGAGAGTAAATTCCCAGCAAATTTTCATTTTTGAGTGAACTATTCCTTTACGTTTTTTGATTTGAAGAAGAGAGAAAAGACTGCTGACTCAATGAGAACCAATAAAATCCATTTTAAACAGGGAGGGCAAGGTCACAAGTGTGTGTGTGTGTGTGTGAGGAGACGGAGAGAGTGCAGGTGTGTACAAAAAGGAAAAAGAAAAGGAAATGTGTGTGTGTGGACATGTTCGTGTGGACTAGGTGGTCTAAGGTCAGCTAGAATCATTCGGGATCAGCAGTTAGACTAATTATTTCATCAGTGTGGGTGTGTGGGGACCTGGGGCTTGGATCAAGCTGTGTGAGTGTCAACGCCAGGGTGCTGAGGGCCAGAAGCAGAAACACCCTCTACTTGAAATGAGTAATAATCCTGCCAGAACTACAGGGCACAGCAAAACACACATCACACACACACACACACACACACACACACACACACACACACACACACACACACACACACACACACACACACACATCCTGACATATGCTCCCTCGAGTCTGCAGCTCATCCACTCCAAGTCTTTGGCTTATTATTGGTGTCCAGTCATGCTTACCGAAACCATTTCCAACTGCATGCAGGTGACGCAGCAGATGATGCATCAAAGATCCACACAATTATACAGTAGACAACACTATTATCATTATACAGAGCTTGTCAGAACAGTGTGTAAGTAACAGCACCAACACACTGTGGAACTTGAAACCATTATTAGAAGATAATATATGTACAGCTTATTTGAATTCAGCAGAAAATGTTACACATTAAAAGTACACCCAAAAATCAAATGTTGTTCCAAATAATTTTTTTCCCCCCTTGGAACATAAAAGATATTTTGAGAATATCAGTGTTATTTGTCCATACAACAGAAGTCAATGGTAATCAAAATGGTTTGACTACCAACATCTTATTATGTGCAGAGAAAGGAAGCCATACAGATTTGGAATGACATGAGGGTGAGTAAATAATGACGGGTTTCATTTTTGGGTAAACTATTCCTTTAAAAATACATCGTGTTTTTGTGAAGAGTCTGAATGGTGTACTTTCACATGGGATGAAGATTTTTATTAAAGGGATAGCTCACCCAAAAATGAAAATTCTGTCATTAATTACTTGCCCTCATATAGTTCCAAACCTGTAAGGCCTTTGTTCATCTCCGGAACACAAATTAAGATATTTTTGATGAAATCCGAGAACTCTCTGACCCTCCATAGACAGCAAGGGTACTACCACAGTCAAGGCCCAGAAAAGTAGTAAGGACATCGTTAAAATAATCCATGTGACATCATTGATTCAACCGTAATTTTATGAATCTACGAGAATACTTTTTGTACATAAAGAAAATAAAAATAATGACTTTATTCAACAATTCTTCTCCTCCGTGGCACCCTAGTGCCATTATAGAGAGTATCTATAGGCGCAGTGCATTCGTGTTCTACATCAGCAGCACCACACGCATGCATCATGATACTCTCCATAATAGAACTAGGGTGCCACGGAGGAGAAGAATGGTTGAATAAAGTTGTTATTTTTGTTTTCTTTGTGCACAAAAAGTATTCCGTAGCTTTGTAAAATTACAGTTGAACCACTGATGTCACATGGATTATTTTACCGATGTCCTTAATATGTTTCTGTGCCTTTACCGTGGTAGTACCCTTGTAATCTATGGAGGGTCAGAAAGCTCTCGGATTTCATCTAAAATATCTTAATTTGTGTTCCAAAGATGAATGAAGGTCTTACAAGTTTGGAACGACATGAGGGTGAGTAATTAATGACAGAATTTTCATTTTTGGGTGAACTATCCCTTTAAGTATGGTGCAGGTCACCCTCCATCAATGTATTTCACCATGCTGAAATTACCTCGCTAGTAGCGTAGTCTAGTTTGGTAATGCGAACAACAAAATTACACAATGGTACACACTTATTATCATGTTTTACCAGCAGAGACAATGGAAGAATCAGTACCTGTACTGTGTGTCAGAAGAAGGTCTGAAGACAGAAACACAAACAAACACAAAAACCGAATGTAAAAAGGTCGAAAGGCTTGATGGAAAGACTTGAAGAAAATTCTGAGAAGTGATACCTAAGTTGATTCATTTTGTTGGTCAGGTATGGGAACTAATTATCGTGTAGACCAGTCTCTACAACTCACAGTAAAATTTACATAAAAGGCCACAACGATATTGTGGCATTACTACTTAAAGTACACGAATAACAGCCATGATAAAACTAGCTAAAAAACTCATCTTGATTTGTAATGTTTTACATCTGTGTTGGATAAAGAATACTTGGGCTGAACTGAAAAAAAATATTTCTATAATTTGTCTACATCTCTCTCTATCCTTTGTCTGGGTTTTTCATGTGACCTAAAGTGACCTGTCCTGATTGCAGTGCAATGGGAAGAGGAAGGACAGGAAACAAAATGTGAAAACGCCAAAAGGAAAATAGGAAATGCAAAGGGAAAAGGAAAGGAGAAAACAAAAGAGAAAGGGAAAACAGAAGGAACAGAAAAGGAAGGTAAATCCAAAGGAAAGGGGAAGAGAAAGATAATAAGAAAGGTAAGAAAGGGCGAGGGAAACTGAAAAGAATGTATGGCTCGAATGTATGATATGTCATGGCCACCGTATTAAATGGCTTAAACCTTCATTCCAAGTACCTTTTAAAACTTTGTCATGAAAAAGCTGGTCAGTTCAACAAAATTCTGCCCCAATTCTGTCAGGTCACCTCTATCAGTGCAAATATGCATCTGTGTGTGTGTGTGTGTGTGTGTGTGTGTGTGTGTGCACACTGTTTTATTCCCACCTTCTCTCTCCCTCTCTTTTTGTGTTCCTGGCCCAGGAGGGCTTCCACTGAGTGTTGAGTTTAAAAAATGGGTCAGGTTATAGAGACAAAGCACTATTTTTATCGGAAAGCAATTTCCAGTGGTCCCCTACAGGTAACACTGCACACAGCAATGACACAGAGTTTTCCAAACACCTTAACCTTTACATACAACTCTCACCAGATCTAACCTCAGACAGGAATGAACAATGAGAGAAAGGTAAACAGAGAATCACAGGGCAACGACAGAACAGATATGAGACAAAGGAAACGAATGATTGTGATAAATGCTAAAATGAAATGAAAATGAAATCGAATGATGAACGCAACCCCATGGGCTGTGCTCTGCATGCCTTCTCTTGTCAATCCATCTCTCACTATATTCCTTCCTATGGAGGATAGAGCCCTTTGTTCCTGCTGTGAGACACCCCGCTGGCCTGCACGTATACTCCTCCATCCCTATCCCTCATGAACCATTCAGCTTCTTTATATTCCTCTTAAACGTCATCGTTCTGTCAGATGAGGAAGATGACGGCCAGATTGCTACAGTATATCATCATGATTCACCAAAAAGCACGCTCGCGAGACAGCTGAGCAGAGGATCATGGGAAAGACCTCTGAGGGGCACATTAATGAGACCGTTTCAACACATTTAAACAGGTAAGGTTGGTTATTTCATTTTGAGGCTTTATCAGGGGTTGAAAAATGCACATAGCACCATATGCAAAAAAAAAAAAAAAAAAACTAAGACTGAACGTACTATCCCAGTGATCCTCAACCAGAGTGCTGGGGTTATATATATATAAAATTAATTAATTAAAAAATAAAATGATAAATAAAATAAATATTTTTGGGCTTTGAAGATTGAGGGTTCGAAATATACCACGTTCTCAAAAAATCTGGTCTCATTTTAAAATTAATGTAAATTAATAACATCTTAAAATTCAATTGCCAATTTCATTATGGATATAGATCTGTAGTTATGCCAAGCTCTAAAATATTTTATCAGGCAGAACTTGCGAGTAAAATCGAGTAAAAAAAGTTATGGAGCCTTCCAATATTGTTGCGAACAATGGGGGGAGTCAAAAAGGATAGAAACCACTACTTTAGCAAACACATAGCAACAGTAGAACACAACACTCAGAACACTCTAGAGTCTGCATAGTAACAATCTTAAAATCAGCTTGGCAACAACATAGTTGTGTGACAGTAAATAAAGACGGTAAGAGGAGAACGACAGACCTGCAGGAATACAGGACGAGAGCATGACTGAGGTAGTAGAAGTTGAATGAGCATGAAGAAGAGAGAGAGAAGAGGCTGTAGATGTGTGTGAATGATTTAGTCCCCATGGAGGGCCGTGTCCGAGTGTGTCAGCCACTGGAAAATATGAATTATTGATAGGCTCAGAGTTTAGGGCAGGGATGTGTGACAGAGAGAGGCCATGTGTTCAGGGCCATCTGATCCTACAACACACGCACACAGAGGTGTGTTTGTGGCAGAGCCTGAACGAATCCCGTTATGCAACACACACACACAAACACTTGCACCTTCTTATTCCTGCTCTGAGGGCTTTAGTGGAAAATAAGGTAACACTCACTTACTCACTTAAGTGTCTACAAGACTCCACCTACTGTAGCACATTCATTAACCAATAACTGGTGTGTGAGAGAAGAATCTGAGAGATCTGTCAAATCATACACATATCAAAGCCTTCAAAACTCACTTTCAAAGCATTAGTTCACCCAAAAGAAACTTCTGTTGCCATTACTTCAACTTGCAAAAAATGTAAGATTTCACTTCCATAAAGTCATACAGATTTGGAACAACAGGAGTAAATAATGACAGAATTTTCACTTTTAGTTGAACTAGCCCTTTAAGTAATCGCTAACACATTTGCTTTCTAAAAATGTATGCCCAGCAGATTTTAACCATGTAAAAGGTACAAAATATTGTTTGATGGTAATCGCAGTTTGCATTGATTGTGGTACATTTTTGCACAGAACTGTGGCTAATGTCATTTATGAAAATTAACCATGCTTTTACTACCAAAAAACCATGGTTTTGCTACACTAACCATATAGGTTAACCATGGTATCTGTAGTAAAACTATACTTAATTTTCATAAGGGGTGGGTGTCTTAAAGTTAAAATGTTTGAGATTTGCCACCAAATTCTTGAAGTGATTATTATTAGAATGTCTGAATTTGTAGCCCTCATAAAACCTACAAAGAAAGTGCAGAAATTACAAAGATAACCTACTACTTCCACTGAGATTCTGCAGTGTGCAGGAAATAGACTCCCATGAGGCCACGGGAGAGGAGTTGTGAAAGGTCACATGACAAACCCAACATGGTGGATGTATATATCGATTTCATTCATACTACACACATTCGTACTATATACAGTAGAACGTACTTTTGTAACGGTTAGGAAGTTTTTGTTCCACATCAAATGCCTGCTCAGACAGTATGCAATTTCAGATGCACCTTGATTAAATCCAGGGAAAGTAACTTGTTTAGCTTTGTGTATTCTCCTCATGGCACAGTGTACAGCAGGCAATGAGTCATTCCTCACATAACATTTCAAAAGTCAACAGTATGTGTTTTGCTTCTGTTGTTTCAGAATATTTTAAAGCTCAGGAGCAAGCTGTCTCCTGTTTTGTGTTTGCACTGCGTTTTGTGGCATGCTTCACTGGCTTCACACTAGTCTCTTTGGTTTAAAATATCATGCTAAAAAAAGATGAAAGTTAAGAATGAAAGTTAGGACACAGGTAGAACGGTTTCAGTGCTTCAGACTAAGGCAGAGAGGAGAGAAAAGAAAGAAAAAGAGGTCGCTCTGCATGAGGTTTTCTAGGATAGGGATTTTCTCTCTTTTTTCAGGTATGGTCATTTCCCTCTGTGGAAAATGGGTCGACTTTCTTCCCATGAGGAGAACACATTCTCTACAGATGCTCTCCTTACAAGAGTAGAGAAAAAGAGAGATAGAAAATGCATTTGTGCTCCTGTGTGTGAGAGGGGGATACATGATAGGAAAGTAAATGAGTTGTTTATTGAGTTCTCAACTTAAGAACAGTTGTAATTTGTGTAATAACTGAAATAAATATGATTTTTTGTTTATCTCACACATTTTAAGGTTACCATAGCTTTTAAAACATAAAAAATGTTTATATGACTCATTTTATTTTATACATATTTAAAAATTAAAATTATGCATCTGGGACTAAACTAAAACAATTAAACATAAACTCAACACTGCAGAAACAATATCTGAATACTTGCGGTGCACTTGTGAAAAAATGTGAAAAAATAAATTGCATCTCACACACGCACACACACACACACATACATGCACACACACACACACACACACACACACACAAATCAAATGAAGTAGTGTTTATTTTAAAGAAAGCACAAACACACTTTTACAAATTTGACAAAAAATGCCATTGTATTTAAAGTACAAAGAACAGATAAGCAGTTCAGAATTTAAACATGAAAAATACTTGAGCACTTTCTGGTTGCCAGACTTAGTGGATCTTAAAAAAATAACTTTGAGTCCAGTAGTTTAGAAGACGTATAGCTAAGAAAAGTGGAGATCTTTTTGAAATCCAACACTACTGTATTTGTGTGCAGATAGAATTTGGTTTAATATTCTGATATCCATGCAGTGTAATAATTTATACATTTTAATTGCACAGTACATCATGTAGGCCTATACACCTCTCTTAGACTCATCACTTTACTTTAAAGAGTGTTATGAATTTCAAAGATGAAAACAATACTCTTTTCTTCTCCAAATAAGAGAGAGTGGATCAGACAATAGAGAGAAGAGAGAAGAAAGACTGCTCTACACCGCAAAGCAATGCATCTCTTAGCAGAAGCATGTCTTACTCACAAGAGTTTAACTGGTAGAGAGAAATAGGCCAGACTAATGGAGTGTGTCACAGAGAACTGAGGCCAACAGTACTCACACTCACTGTCTGAGTACAAACGCACACAACAGTTAACTTCATTAGCAGCACCTGATACATAATCAAAGAGCATGAAATAATGTGTAAGGTTTCCTTGAGCATATAATACAGTGGAGACCCAATGTCTGAGACATCGTTAAAATCTGAGATTTAAAATCTTCAGTTTTAGGATTTTAAAAACTTTTACACAAAGGTACATTATAAAATAAATTGAATAAGAAATATTTATGATTCTAATATTTAAAGCTATTTCCAAGTCACTAATGAAATAAAACAAGATTTATAATTTGTATATACACTACCAATCAAAAGTGGAATAAATTAGGCTTTTTAATGTTTTTGAAAAATGTTTCTTATACTCACCAAGGCGCCATTTATTTGATTAAAAATACAGTAAAAACATTAATATGGTGAAATATTACAAATTAAAACAATTATCATCTGTTTTAATATATTCTAAGTATATTTTAGTTTATGGAATTTATTCCTGTGATGGCAAAGCTGACTTTTCAGCAGCCATTACTCCAGTCTTCAGTGTTACACGGTACTTCAAAAAGTGAATATGCTACTCATAGTATGCTTATATAGTTAAAATAGGAATTTATTGTAAATGTATAAATGTCTTCACTGTCACTTTTGACCAATTTAATGCATCCTTGCTGAATAAAGGTATTCATTCAAATGTATTCTTTTTTAAATCTTACCTACCCCAAACTTTTGAGTGGTAGTGTGTCATAGTTTCCCAAAAAATATTTAGCAGTAAAAACATTGATAATAATAAGAAATGTTTCTTGAAAATCAAATCAGCATATTAGAATGATTTTTGAGGGATCATGAGACACTGAAAACTGGAATAATGCATGCTAAAAAAAAGAAACTGAAACTATGCCATCACAGTTAAAATATTTTGAAACAAAATTTTGTAACAATATTTTTTTTATTGTATTTTCAAATAAATGCAGCACTCGTGAGCATAATGGGACTTTCAAAACAAAACAAACCAACAACAAAAACAATTGCTGTCATTAAAAGAATTTTCAGTTCAACAGTATGAAACAGCAGAATAAAAGCTATTTCACTGGTGGTCTCAGATATTTGGCCTCCACTGCGTGATGTCGCTGACAGACATCTTTAACATGATAAGATGTGTTAGGACAGGTCTATATTGATGAGTATGATATGTGCTGTAGACTTACTGATGTGTAGAGGTAGCCCTCGCTGTTCATGCCTATGTAGAGTCCTGTCTTGGTGCTCTGGATGGCCACTATCCTCAGACCCACAGGAATCAAGTTGAACAGCACTGCAATTCAGAGAGAGAGAGGTTTTAAACATCAGTGAGGACGGTCTGAATTTTGCTCGATATGAAATAAATGATGAACGATTCTCAATATTTCTTTTTTCAGCATGTTATAAAGGATGAGAATTTCTCTCCAGTGCACCTAAGGTGACACGCCCCCAAAACTGACAGTTTCAGCAGAAACCTCCTGAAATTACAGACCCCAGTGAAATGAGCTTTCAGATTCGGTGAGGCACATTAAAGAGAAACGGAGAAATCTCCTTACACCTCGCTCTTTGTTCTGCCATCACTCTGCCAGCCGTAGCCAACAGGATTTCCACTGTTTCCAAAACTGGGATGTTAGCTCGAGGCGTGTGCATTCTGTGTGACACCGGGACGGTTGCGCGTGCTCATTCATAAGCCTTTTGAGCTGCAGATGAGTGTGTGTCTATTTTGGTGTGGAGTGTTGACCGATGGGACCGTTGGTGAGGAACGTCTTGAGCGACATGTTGACTTTAGCGGTATTGACAAATGGCCCGTGGCAATGTGTCTCCATGGGAGCGATGCAGATTTGAGTTGCACCCTCCTAGTGTCGTGACAACTGCGGGCATGACAATGCAGACCTCATCTGAACCCAAACCTTACAGCCTTCAAGAAAAGCACCAATAAAATAAAGATCACTGGAGAGCAGATTAATGACTGCATAAGTAGTTAAAGATGAAGCCAAGCAGAGCTGATGTGACAAACACAAAAAACTTGGGAACATGAGTATTTTAAAGAGAAATATTCTTTCACACTAAGATAGAGTTTTGATGTACTTTCTGGCTGTGACAAATAAAATTGCTGCAAAGCATGCAGACAAGACAATGTAATAGTTATAATATTTAGAAAAAAAGAAAACAATAAATTTAAATGAAATAAAATATAATAAAATTAAAACGACTTGCATCATATTAATGCTAAAATAAAATAAAAATGACTCACATCATAATAAAATAAAATAAATACATATTTTTCCACTGTCTTGCAGCAAGGTTGACAAGACAGTGTAATAGTTATAATATTTAACAAAATAACAAAGCAATAAAATAAAAACAACTTGCATCATATTAATAATAAAATAAAAATGAGACACATCATAATAAAATAAAATAAAATAAAACTAGCAATGCTGGCATCAAATTACGACTCAGATGACAAGTTACAAGCTATATTCATAATATAAGTAGTAAAACTATTTTTTTATTAGATGGGATCTTTCAAATTAGCATCAAATCTACTAATGACAGCAGAACTAACTTTACCAAGCTTTTAACTGTGGCTCTCAGTAGCAATTAATGGTCATCCAAAGATAATTAAACACCGTAAGCCATTAAACAACATTTGCTCATCACCATAATGAAATAAGTTTCCGCTAGAAAAGCAAAGTTATGCACTTGCCTCAGTGTGTATGAGCGTCTGTGTGTTTACATGTTGTGTCTTGTCTCCCTGAGGCATCACCACAAAGACTGACTGTCAATCTTTATTTATTGCTTTGGTGACTTTTGGAGACACAAAGAAATGGATGACAACCTTAGGTCTGCCTCTGTCAAAGTCCATCTGTGCTTGGCATTATGGGATAAGGGTCAGGGCATAAAACTTGCCTGTCGTTCATCCTCTCTCTCTATTATGGAGAATATTTTCTTTCTTTTTTCAATATGCCTCAGCACATTGTGTTAGTACACTGTCAACAGCTCTGACATCTGGCTGTCTGTTAAAGACCTTCAGAGTTTCTCCCTCTTTTCTTTCTCCTGTTCCATTCTTCTCCCTCCCTCCTGGGCGGGTTGAAGGGAAGTCATTAAATGTTAGTATGACATTAGTAAAATTTTCTGAGCATTTAAGTGTTCTTGAGGGGGCTGTGCTGAGGAAATGATATCTGCTGTATGTTTCATCTCTAGTTGACCATATCTGCCAGATGCTTCTGAAAAATGTCTATGACCAGATGGACATTTACAGGATAAAACTAATTCCACAGTTGCATTACCTCACTAACAGGTTTGTCTTTTGCCTTTGTTTAACTTTTCTTTCAGTTTTTTTCTGTCTAGACACTGGCCTCACACCATCTTTTCTTTCTCACTGCTGTCTTGTTCTCTTTGGTTAACCTTTTCTGTGTGCCAAAAAAAGATGCCAGAATCTTGCTCTTTTAGAATCGCTCTCTCTTTATCTCCCTCTGGCCATATACACACTGCAGTTGTCACTCCTCTTCTGAGATCTATATGCTCCATATAAATATAATACTAAATAGTATAGTATATATCATTTAAATATAGTATATAATAGTACATATAATTTCAGTATATTTATATTATATTTGTACATTTATTTGGTCAAAATCAGTAAAATTGGGAAATATTATTACAAATTAAATATAATTTTTTTTTTTATAATTTGTGATCTTACAGAAATCATAGTAATATGCTGATTTCACGCTCATGCTTCTTTTGTGGAAACCATGATCTTTTTTGAATCTTTTTTTCTGTTATATATTTTTGTAATTATTTTGTCAATCTAACGCATCTTTGCTAGATAAAGGTACTCTTTTTTATTTCAAAACAAAGAAACAAACAAAAAAAAGATGCAAATTAATGTAGATAAACAGCACCATTCACACATTACTTTTATTAAAAATTGATACATTTAGATGCCATCCATATTTCTTGTTGCCAAACTGGCCTCAGAGGTCTGTTTCCACCTCAGAGTAAATAATAAAAAAAGTATTTGTGTGATAAAGTTTGAAATTAGAAATAAAAGTCACAGTGCTGAGAGATATAAAGTCACAATTACTAGAAATAAAGTTGAAACTATGAGAAATAAAATAGAAGATAAAAGTCACATTGCGAGATATAAATAAGCATTTTGAGATAAAAAATTGATGTTGCAAAGTTACAATTGCAAGAAATAAAGTAAAAAAAATAAAGAATTAAAAGAAATAAAAATTATTCACTTTGAGATGGAAACAGTTTTTCACAGCATTCCACCCACACAAAGAACAATAATGTAGAGACATCACGGCTGTTATTCCTCCTAAAACTTTAAAATGTCTATGTGGCCTCTGAGGCCAGGAGAACGTGAGGCAAAAAAGTAGAAAAATGCTGTAATAGGGAATCAAAAACAGTTGCAAAGAAACCAACTCCACCTGACTCTCTCTCTCTCTTATCTTTTCAAGTGTAAGTACTTGAGCAAGGGTGAAATGCATGATCAGCTCAAGATGTTCATTGGCTGAAGGTGAGGAGAGAACACACACACACACACACACACACACACACACACACACACACAAACACAGCAAGCGTCTCAGCATTCCTCTCCCGTTTTGCTCATTAAGACATTACATAATCAACTTGTGGTTGAAGTGAAGATGAAAATGAAAGCAGGAGTGCCAGTCCATCAGGCTGCATACCCTTCCCTCCAAGGGGGCAGACGCTCTGTGATGGAACACCTATCACTGCCAGCAGCTGTTCTTTTGGCTTTGCTGGGAACTGCCGGGACAAGCACTGTGCCATCTGGGGACCTGGTGCTAATCTGTGTAGAACTACAAAGTTTGCTTGAATAAATTAAAGAAAAATGTTGTTCTGTATCTTAAAGCAGGTGAACTGGAGAACATGAACATGAACCCCCATTCCGAAGAGAGAAAGGATCACAGAGATTACTAACCTTGTTCACCTTGTTCACAATTACTGAGCATGTTTGCAGGAGCTTATGCATGAAAACGGAGTTTTTACGAAGGCTTTCAGGTCAGGCCTGGTTTTGAGGCCAGTATAAAGATCAGAGAGGTGCATGATGGGAATGTGTGAGACACAAACTAGAGAGTTTCTCCATTGTGCTCTTGAGCTGGACTGTCTCATCACTTAGTAAACTGTTGCTTTACATGCTAACCAACCATAGAAGTTTCCAAAGGAGTCTATCAGGATGGATCAGAGCATGAAAGTTGTTTGTCTGTTTAATGATGGAGTTGTATATCATTATAACAGAGGGGTTCCAGATATGAATCAGAGCATGTTAATTATTTATTCTCTCTCCGTGCTGATTTGGCAGTTTTTGGGACTAATTAGCATAAGCCGCAGTGTGGTGCATAAAGAGCAGCTTCACCAAGACCCCCTCACTGCTAATGAGAGGGCACACCTCTAACATCTGACCTCAGTCAAAGAGACAGACAGAGAGAGAAAGAGAGAGAGAGATGGATGTGTGTTGCAAAGGTCTGTCAATTCTACTCTTTCTTGATCCTGTTACACAGCAGATGTGAACACCCACCGCAAAATAGAGGAATGAACATGCACAATTAAATGTTAACTTTTAAAAATAAGTAGCTTTAACATGGAACCTTTCAATTGCACAAAATGTTCTTCACACTAAGAAAAAAGGGTTCTTTTAAGAACTGTTCACTGAAAGGTTCTTTAGAGAACCCAAAATTGTTCAATATTGGCTGATAGAATAAAAAAAAAACTTTAATAACAACTGATAACCAAGATGGTACTGATACATTATGAAGAAATTCTATCATTGTTTACTCACACTCATGTTGTTCTAAACCTCTATGACCTTCGTTCTTCTGTGGAAAATGAAAGAAGATATTCTGAAGAATGTTTTGGTGTTTTTTTCCCCATACAATGAAAATCAATGGGGTCAAATGCTAAATGGAACATAAAACCTTAAAAAAATCACTTTTTCAAACCTCTACTTGGTTTGAAATTTCACATCCAAAAGTCTACTAAAACACTTCTACATGTCTCAAATTAAGTCATTCCTCCATAACATAAACGTAAAAAAAAGTGACCTAAGTTTTGAGAAATGTGTCCTAGCAAGGTGAGCGTGATTTCACCAAGTACATGTTCCTGGATCAACATCCTTGTTGATCCTGGAACATCATTCCAATCAACCAATCAGAATTGAGGGATAACTTTTCAGGAAATATCTGTTTTGGGCTTATGATCAGGGTTAGATGCTTCTACACCTTTGTTAATCAGCTATCATTTCATACTGATTTTAGGAATAAATTATGGGTAGGGATTGGGTTAAGTCTATATTTTTGGACAGTAATGTTGATCCAGGATCAACAAAAGATGTTGATCCAGGAACATGTCTTATTTGGCAAAATCACTGCGACCGTCCTAGCAATGGTAAAGAATGTTTCATTTTTTTTTCCATACAATGATAACCAGTAAGGTCAAATGGTAATTTCCACCCACTGACTTTTACTCAATGGACCAAAAAATGCTGAAACATTCGTCAAAACATACCTTCTTTTATGTTCCATAGAAGAAAGTTATTCAGGTAATGACGCGAGGATGAGTAAATGTTGACAAAAATTTCATTTGTGAATCCCTTTAGGTTTGAGTTTAAAAGCAGGTATGAAGCCTCTCTAAATAAGGTCTAGCGATGGCTAGGTCTTAATGTAGACAAATCCTGACCTACACATAGCCTTTCTCCAGAACGGGTTCAGTCCTAATTTCAGGAAGCAAAGCAAACTGTACGTCAGTTAACATAGCAATTTCACCTTTCTCTCACCTCAGTGCACAATCCGTATATAAAAACCATAAAGTCTAGACAGCAATCATACAGCTCTGCCGCTTGCTTTCTTCTTCTTTCACCTTTTAAGTAGCTCTATAAAAAAGTTATTTAACTTTTGCACTGTCTCCAACACAAACCACACAGCTGTTCCCAGATGGTCCCCTTCTGTCAAACCAACTACAGCGAACACACACTTACACAATATCTGACACACACCTCACCTGCACCGAATTAGCCGACAAGGCACTGTTAAATGACTTTTATGCAAGATTTATGGATAGAAACACTTACGAAAATCCTTTTATCGACTGACATAACAGTTTTGCCTCTGGAAGGATTTCAAGACGTCTGCAGTAAAAAGTGGAAAAACCTTGTGGGATTTGACTGTTTTGTTTTGTTTATTACGTTCCCATATTAAAAAGACATTACAGGGCATCTGTTTGGCTGTGCTCAGAAATGCGTCTCACGAGGGGAACATGTAATTTATGAGGAGAGTGCTGCGTATTTCAGGAGAGCCCATACTGTACATTAGGACCGGAACATTAGGTATATTAGGAAATGAAAAGCAGCAGATGAGATATCATTAATATATTATTCTCTTCTGCAGCAATGAAATTAAACAAAGAGCAAACTGAGACCTTTTGCTGATGCCTCTCATTTCACACGTTTTCTTATGAGAAAAAGAGCCGAGTCATCTCACATGTACTTCTTCTGGAGTTTCAGAAGAGATCTCAAAAATATAGATAGATAGATAGATAGAACGATAGAAAGATAGATAGACAGACAGACAGACAGACAGACAGACAGACAGACAGACAGATAGATAGATAGATAGATAGATAGATAGAAAAATAGATAGATAGATAGATAGATAGATAGATAGATAGATAGACAGATAGACAGATAGATAGATAGATACACAGACAGACAGACAGATAAATACAGACAGACAGACAGACAGAGACAGATAGATAGACAGAGAGACAGATAAATACGTACAGACAGACATACAGACAGACAGATAGACAGATAAATACAGACAGACAGACAGATAGATAGATAGACAGATAGATAGATAGATAGATAGATAGATAGAAAGATAGACAGAGAGACAGATAAATACACACAGACAGACAGACAGACAGATAGATAGATAGATAGATAGATAGATAGATAGAACAATAGATAGACAGACAGACAGACAGACAGACAGATAGATAGATAGACAGATAGATAGATAGATAGATAGATAGATAGATAGATAGAGAGACAGACAGACAGACAGACAGATAGATAGATAGATAGATAGATAGATAGATAGATAGATAGATAGACCAACAGACAGACAGACAGACAGACAGACGAATGAAGATGGGTAGATAAATTAGGAGATGGGAGATGGAGATGATGGAGCAGACAGACAGACAGACAGATTGATAGATAGATAGACCGACAGACAGACAGACAGACAGATAGATGAATGGAATGAACAGACAGATAGATAGATAGAGCATTACAGGAGGCCAGACAGACAGACAGACAGACAGATAGATGAATAGATGGAAATTACTAGTCTCTCTACATATAGAACGATAGAAAGAATGACAGACAGACAGACAGACAGACAGACAGATAGACAGATAGATAGATAGTTAGATAGATAGATAGATAGATAGATGATAGAAAGAATGACAGACATACAGACAGACAGCCAGATAGACAGACAGATAGATAGATAGATAGATAGACAGACAGACAGACAGACAGATTGATAGATAGATAGACCGACAGACAGACAGATAGATAGATAGATAGAACGACAGACAGACAGACAGACAGACAGACAGACAGATAGATAGATAGATAGATAGATAGATAGAACGATAGAAAGAATGACAGACAGACAGACGGATAGATAGATAGATAGATAGATAGATAGATAGATAGATAGATAGAAAGAATGACAGACAGACAGACAGACAGACAGATAGACAGATAGATAGATAGATAGATAGATACAGTATCTCACAGAAGTGAGTACACCCCTCACATTTTTGTAAATATTTTATTATATCTTTTCATGTGACAACACTGAAGAAATGACACTTTGCTACAATGTAAAGTAGTGAGTGTACAGCTTGTATAACAGTGTAAATTTGCTGTCCCCTCAAAATAACTCAGCACACAGCCATTAATGTCTAAACCTTTGTACAAAGTGAGAGTACACCCTAAGTGAAAATGTCAAATTGGGCCCAATTAGCCATTTCTCTCCCCAGTGTCATGTGACTCGTTAGTGTTACAAGGTCTCTTGCAGGTATGTGAATGGGAGCAGGTGTATTCATTGGTGTTATTGCTCTCACTCTCTCATACTGGTCACTGGGGAGGACAGCTTGCAGCTCATGGGAAAGTACTCTCTTAGGATCTGAACAAAGAATTGTTGCTCTACATAAAGATGGCGTAGGCTATAAGAAGATTGCCAAGACCCTGAAACTGAGCTGCAGCACAGTGGCCAAGACCATACAGCGGTTTAACAGGACAGGTTCCACTCAGAACAGGCCAAAGAAGTTGAGCGCACGTGCTCAGCATCATATCCAGAGGCTGTGTTTGGGAAATAGACATATGAGTGCTGCCAGCACGGTGCGGCTGCAGGAGGTTGAAGGGGTGGGGGGTCAGCCTGTCAGTGCTCAGACCATACACCGCACACTGCATCAAATTGGTCTGCATGGCTGTCATCCCAGAAGGAAGCCTCTTCTAAAGATGATGCACAAGAAAGCTCGCAAACAGTTTGCTGAAGACAAGCAGACTAAGGACATGGATTACTAGAACCATGCCCTGTGGTCTGATGAGACCAAGATAAACTTATTTGGTTCAGATGGTGTCAAGCGTGTGTGTTGGCAACCAGGTGGGGAGTACGAAGACAAGTGTGTCTTGCCTACAGTCAAGCATGGTGGTGGGAGTGTCATGGTCTTCGGAGACTGGGCCGCAGGGCAGCATTCCAACATGATAACGACCCCAAACACACCTCCAAGATGACCACTGCCTTGCTAAAGAAGCTGAGGGTAAAGGTAATGGACTGACCAAGCATGTCTCCAGACCTAAACCCTATTGAGCATCTGTGGGGTCTCTAACATCCACCAGCTCTGTGATGTCGTCATGGAGGAGTGGAAGAGGACTCCAGTGGCAACCTGTGAAGCTCTGGTGAACTCCATGCCCAAGAGGGTTAAGGCAGTGCTGGAAATGAGCAGCCACCACACAAAATATTGACACTTTGGGCCCAATTTGGACATTTTCACTTAGGGGTGTACTCACTTTTGTGGCCAGCGGTTTAGACATTAATGGCTGTGTGTTGAGTTATTTTGACAGAACGACAGAACGATATAACGATATAGATAGATAGATAGATAGATAGATAGATAGATAGATAGATATAATGATTGCCCAAGCCTGGTCTCCATTAGGTCTCCTGGGCTATTTAAGAGCAACCTCTGAACAAAAATTATCTCCTGAACATGCTGTGAAGAGGACATTGCACATATCTGGCTGATGTGGATGCTGGTTTATACTGCTGTGAGGAGGGCAAGGCATTATACACCACAGGAACAGACACAGGCAGAGAGAGAGACCTGCCACACTTTGATGTTTGTTTCCCATTATAATCTGTGGGTTGTAATGTGATAGTGAGTTCAGGTAAGGTTAACAGGATTTTTTAAAGCTCTTAAAACATGTGTTCAAAAAAGATTTGAGCACACGCACAGATACACACACCCACATATCTCTGAGCACACACTTACAGAAGGAGCTGTTTTCGTCCTTTGTGCCGTCCAAGGTGCCATCGGGTAACATTTGCAGGTAGAAGCCATGCCGACAATACAGACGTGTGACGATACCTTTTAGCTGAGGCTCTGAAAAAAAGAGAGATAACATTTCATTAGACATGTTGTGCCTATGCTAGAAAAGGAAATCTCAACGCATCAAGAATACATGCTGGTGCTACAACAGTGAAGGTTATATCAGGATGACTGAATTAAGAAAGACACACACACACACACACACACACTAACAAGCACAAACCAGTCGATACATCTTTAATTTTACAGCTTACCTCAAAAGACTCGTACTGTGTCAGCCATAACAAACTCAAATACAAGCATCCATGTTTACAAAGCACATTAGGAAGATAAGAAGTTGTTTCTGTCTGTACTGGACAATGGACTGCAGTGTAATAACAGGAACAAAACATTCAGGGCTTCTCTGTCTTTCATCTCCTTTTCTTCACAGAGTTTACAGCACCAACAAAACAAACTACACAAAAGAGTTCAGTGAACTGCTATAACATTATCTAAACTCATTCTAGAAAGAGATGCAAAACAGAGGAATTGTTCAAATGTATTGCATAAAACTGTATCCAACTGACAAATAAGTACCTTAAAGTGCTAGTCCACCCCAAAATGAATTCTGTCAGTTTACTCACCCTCATGTCGTATTAAACCTGTGTGATTTTTTCTTTCTTTCTGTGGAACACAAAAGAAGATATTTTGAAGAAAATCTGTTTAGATTCCCATTGACCTCCATTATATTTTTGACCATACAAATCAAAGTAAGTGGAAGTCAAAATAACTTATTTTGTGTTCAGCAAAAGCAGGAAACTCATACAAATTTGGAACGACAAGGGTGAGTAAATTATTTTGTGTGTGTGTGTGTGTGTGTGTGTGTGTGAAATATCCCTTTAAATATTATGGTACAATATGGTAATCATTCAGTATCATGGAATGTGTCGTGTTTTAATTCCTTGAGTTTGTCCTTATTTGGTTTACTTCCTGTTCTCATTAGTTAATCGTCATTCATTCAGATCACCTCTGTTAATTAATCATCTCATTTACTCCTTGGTTTCGCTGTCTTTATAAGCGTTCAGTTTCTGTATGTTCCTTTGTCTTGGATTAATGTTATTTTGTATGGTTTACGTGTGTTGAAGCTCATTAAAGAATCCTTGTGTTTACTTTGTCTTTGTGCGACATTTCTACAACCACGACCCCGTGACAGTATACAACATATCAAAGTACCACGGTGCCTGATCCCACTGTACCATGGTACTTCCATAGTAATTTTTTAAGGGGAATGTTGGGCTCTCTGCTCTGCTTTAGAAAGGTTAAGAAAAGGTAAAATCAAAAAGACCAAATAAAATATCTTCTGGTTTTATGGGTTTCTGAAGGAGAAGGGAGGTGATAGATAATCAAATGAACTATAACAGCTGGTAAGGGATGTGGCCTAGCAGTCTGCTGGAGATCTGTGTAAAACAACACAAGTAGGACACTGGTAATGGAACAGGAATATTATGAGCTGTCACTGTGTTAAAGCATGTATATTAAAATCACATGCTTTACTATGTAGGAAACCAACAGCTATGGGTGTGCATACAGTTGCTTAATGACCAATAGTAACTAAACTGGCACATTTATAGAAATCATATTTTTAATATTATTAATAATAATAACTTAAAAGTGCACTGTGTCTGAAAATCTGAAGTGAATAAAGTAAAAGCAAAGGCATATTAAATGTAACAAATGGTGCTATCTAACTACCTTCAACAAAACTTCTACAAAAATAACACACAGCTTTTTTGAGGTGGATTTTAAGTGTATACACAGGCTGCTCTTTAAATATTAAGCGATCCCATTAAAAGCACAGATGACAGGTAAAATGTCTATTGTTGCAGCAGCCGTCCAGAGCCTAGAGTCTAGAGAAAGAAAAATTATAAATAATATATACGCCTACTAAATAATAATATATTAGAAAACTATTCACAAAAAGAAAATTAAGCCTTGCCATCACAGGAGTAAATGACATTTTAGAATGTATTTAAATAGAAAATAGTTATTATAAATTGTGGTAATATTTCACTATATTACTGTTTTTACTATATTTTTGATCAAATAAATGTAGCCTTGCATGATGAGCGTTACTGACCCCAATCTTTTAGTGATCTCTTTCTTTTTGTCACTCTTTTTTCCCCAAACGCTCACTTTGTGTGCCTCTCCCATTTCCTCTCAGCACTCCCTCTATGCAAAACACTGCAGAAATAGTTTGGTCTTTCTCTCTGCAGGCCTCTATTTGCTAGTGTCCATTGATCAGTTCTGAAGGTGAGACCCTGAGGGGCCAAACTACAGTTTTAACATTCAGCTACATGGCACAGTGTCTGGCTGCCACCGCCACAGTCCAC
Source organism: Tor tambroides (assembly GCA_021397915.2). Taxonomy (NCBI): domain Eukaryota; kingdom Metazoa; phylum Chordata; class Actinopteri; order Cypriniformes; family Cyprinidae; genus Tor; species Tor tambroides. The sequence goes on from JAFVLL020031928.1 coordinate 123,444, forward strand.
AGACAAATCACCGCTCACAGAAGCCGCGAAAGAAATATGTGTGCGCTTTCGCATTAAAGGCTCCACACAAAGCAAAGAGGCTGCAAATAACGATATTCACAGATTAAACCCACATATTCTGCCGCGATAAGGCACATTTCCTTCATCTCCTCCGACTCGGTTGATTCGGGTTGTGTAGGAAATTCCCCACAGATCCGTCTTTGTCAGCCTCTTTAGTAGCGCTGCCGTGACACGCTTTGAAAGCCACACACAGAGCGGTGCTGATACACAAGCCCTCTCTGTCTTCAGTCTGCACTGCATAACCATAAAACCCATCTCCGGGGGCAGAGGGTGTGAAGGGCACTCCTGATGGGTGATATTGATGTGCGTTTGAGTGCGTGCGCTCAGGGATGCCAGTCTGCCAAGAGCCCAGGCTTCAACAAAAGTTACACAGACACATTGGCCCACCGGGGACATCACCTGGTTAGAGATCTGCTTTCCCTCTCTATGCCTCGCTATCTCTCCTATAAGCCCCGTCAGGGTGAGTTATGTGGTTTTGCATCTCTCTGAATAACACCATACATCAACCAATCAGCTGGAGATGGAGTCGTCGCCTTCCCGAGGGGGAGAGAAAAGTGAACGAGTGTTACGCAGGGAGAACAAGAGAATGGGCAGAAGTTATGACACGGTTATTTTATTGGACGACATTCACACGCTAAATAAAAGAGGAAGACTCTCATACTTCATGCAAAGCATCGATAAAGCTTTCAGGCACAACAGATCCTAACAAAAGTCTGGCTCCTCCACTGCCATATTTCATTCGGAGCAAGAAAGGGAGAGGGGAGGAGAGAGACGAAGAGAGATACAAACAAAAATAAGACTGCATTTATTATCCAGCATGTGAGCACATTAAAGGGGTCATATCATAGATTTTTAAAAATCTTTTTTTCTTGAAATCCACTTACAATGTGTTCGTGATGATCATTTACTTTCTCTGACTTTCTCTGAGAAATAAAATGTCTGTTTTTTTGTTCTGACTTTAAGAAATGCCATTTCATCAGTACTTACAGTTTCAGTAATTTTTTTAAAGAAATGAATGGTTACACTTTATTTTAAGGTGTCATTGTTACAGTGTAATTATACATTTAAGTACTGAGTAATATTACTTAACTACATGTATTTACTATATAGTTAGGGTTAGGATTGGGCTTTGGTTTTGGCTTACTTGCATGTAATTATGCAGAATTTATTGTTATTATAATAGTAAGTACATGTAACTTGTGTAACATTTGGTAAAATACAGTGTTACCAAATTAATACTTATATTCAGTAAGAATGTATTAAATTGACCAGTTACAATAAAGGCTTTTATATTGTTATAAAAGTAAAAAAAAAAAAAATTAAGAATCCTGAAATTGATGTTTTTCAGAAAACTGTGAAAACTGTTTCCACAAAAATACTACAACACTGATAAAAATAAGAAATGTTTCTTGAGCACCAAATAAGCATATTAGAATGATTTCTGAAGGATCATGTGACAGTCGGGAATAATTCACAGGAATAGTCATAATATTATTAATATTAATAACAGGAATAAATGACAATTTAGCCTTGGTGAGCATGAGACTTCTTTCAAAAACATTTTTTTAAATCCTACCGACCCCAAATCTTTGAATGGTAGTTATTGCACATTTCAATGCTAGAAGCAAAAGAACTCTGTAAGAAATCCTATTAAGAGTTAAAATCTCCACTGTACAAATGTGCAATGCAGAACTAACTCTACTGTTTAACGGTCAGAATGTATTTAAATGTACAACAAATTCAGTTCAAATTCAACAAAACAGTCCCACTCAACAAAACTAAAAGCACATGAATCAGATCATCTTATAAACATAATTCTGATTCCTCTCAACTGCCTCTTCATATTAAAAACCTGCAGACTACTTCTTGTTTTGCACAAAATTACAAAAACATACTTGTCAAGCACAATATTGTCTGTGCCGAGCTAACAGGAGTGGAAGCGTACAAGTGCATGCTTCATATTCAGAGGACGTATTGGGCTAAAGTGCATAAAATTACAGTGGACGCTCCCTGCGGCCTAATGTGACTGTGAGTAATGAAGGGGGGCAGGGCAGAGCTAGCCAAGGCTGTAATGACAATATTTAGCTGGACAATCAATCACTTGCACTGGGAACAACTCTTACATTTCTCACCAAACAACATCTTTCTATCTATCTATCTATCTATCTATCTATCTATCTATCTATCTATCTATCTATCTATCTATCTATCTATCTATCTATCTGTCCGTCTGTCTGTCTCTTCATCCATCCATCCATCCATCTATCTGACATTAGATCACTGTATCATACTATCTATCCATTAAAATCTATCTATCAACTGTTGATCAATTAACCATCCATCTATCACTATCTCTCTATCATGGTTAGATCATATTATCTTTCTATCCATCCATTCAAATCTACCCCTAATCATCCATCTATTTAAATCTATCTCCATCCATCCATCCATCCATCCATCCATTCAAATCTACCCCCAAACATCCATCCATCCATCCATCCATCCATCCGTCCACCCATCCATCCATCCATCCATCCATCGTTAGATCACTGTGTAATTCTCTCCATCCATTTAAATCCATCTCCATCCATCCATTGTTAGACCATTGTACTGTTTTTTTTACAGCCATCCATCTCTATCCATCATTCATCCATATCTATCTCCATCTATCCATCCATCCGTTGAGAGATTCCATTGTTCATTCATTCTATCTATCAGTCTTTATGTCAATGGATGTCAATGCAGGGGAATGTCAAGAAAAACAGCCACATATATACACACACAGAGGTCACAACAGACAGGAATGTGCAGTTTGGGATTAATTAAAGTCAGGCTAATGGGCATTTTTTCCTCTGTAAAGCTTAATGATTTGTGTCTAAACGAGCTGGGACATGTCTGAGGCCTGCCGATAGCGGGATGAGAGAATGCAGGGAAGAGGAAAGATGGAGAAGAAAAGCAGCTGCCACCAGAGAACAAAGTGAGAATAACACAAGAAAGAGATGAGAGGAAAAGATAAGACATCACTGAAAAAGACAGAGAAAGAAAGAAAGAAAGAAAGAAAGAAAAAGAAAAAGAAAGAAAGATGATGATGTTGAATGATACTGTTAATATTTAAAGCAGGAAAGCAAATATTACTTTTCAAGTAACATTTACTCTATGATTTCATTCTTAATAATTTGCCTCTGTCTACATGGAGCAGTACATTAAAAAATGTGTGTCAGAGATTGTTGATATTAGTTACATTCATGCATTATGTACTTCTGTATTTATATATGCCTCTATTGCATTTTTAGCAATTCCAAAATACAATCTTATCCTTCTTCTTTTTTTGCCATCAAATTCTCAACATTTTCGTTACACAGCCCACCAATCATGTTTGGGCATCCATCCAACTCCACAAAAACAAACTAGTGACCAACAGCGACTTGGCGACCTCCAGTGATAAAATCACTGCCAGTGTGAACAGGGCTTAACAAAACTAATCCAGGCATCTTTTCGTCTCTCTTTCAATTCATTCAGAGGTAAAAGGCTCACTGAACATTCACCTCAGGACACAACAACCCAGATATCTCCATCTGCCCTTGCACCACTTGTGCTTTATACATTACTGTAGATGCTACAGAAGGTTTACACACCAGCACTCCGTTGCTTGTGTAACTGCAATGGCTTTTTGTGTATGTGTGTGTGGTCATGCTGGCACGCAGTGTGACAGAGACAGATGATGTGATGATAGAGGGCTGGTCTGGTGTGAGTGTTTGCGTCAGTGCCTTCTGACCCAAAGCTCTCTTTGCCTTACACACTCCCACCATGCATTAGTTAATGACCATTACCGCTGCATACACACACATCTCACGTCTGAGACAGTCTGCTGTGTGTGTATGTGCATTACTTTCTACTTTTTCCTCTAATGTTAGATAATTGTATGTGTGATTCCAAAAGCGTAAAGCCATTTTAAATGCCCTCAGTTTTTTGAGCTTGAATGTAACATTCAAATAAAATTATTCGAAACTTTAATAATTAATTTGCACTAGTATTTTTGGTAAAAAAAAAAAAAAAAAAAAAAAAAAAAAATGGTAGCCTAAAATAATGAAAGTAAATTTTTTCTTTATAAATAAATCTTTACACACACTACTATTCAAAAGTTTAGGTTTTGATGAGATTTTTTAAATGCGCTACTTAAATGTTGTTTAAAATTCTCTTATGCTCACAGAGACTGCATTTGTTTAATAAAAATACAGTAAAAACTGTATTATTGTGAAATATTATTGCAATTTAAAGTAATTTTCTATTTCAATATATATGCAAAATTTTCAGTATTCTCATTTCAGTATTCTCATAGGTTTATTTTAACTGTGAGAGACAGAATAACAACAAAAAAAAAAAATCCAGAAAGACGCATTTCAAAAAAGTTATAAATTGATTTGCATTCCTTCTCAAAACATGACTTAGTACTTGGTGGCATAACCCTTGTTGGCAATCACAGAGGTCAGACGTTTCTTATAGCTGGCCACCAGGTTTGCACACATCTCAGGAGGGATTCTGTCCCACTGCTCTTAGATCCTCTCCAAGTCATTAAGGTTTCGAGGCTGACGTTTGGCAATTCGAACCGTCAGCTCCCTCCACAGATTTTCTATGGGATTAAGGTCTGGAGACTGGCTAGGCCACTCCAGGACCTTAATGTGCTTCTTCTTGAGCCACT